>JAMLFT010002773.1:0-24114 GCA_026544285.1 Pachyrhizus erosus | reverse complement strand
TAAGAAAAGGCTGAAAAATAAAAAATGAGGGGTTAGGATTCGAATCCAGGTCCCTAAGGAAGAAAGGAAGGTGTTCCACCACCGAGCTACGAGACCATAGCTGATAAACCATCTGCAAGGTGAATATATGAGTCATTGAAAGAGAAATATAAGCAAAAAGGAATGAATATGAAAAAGAGGGACAAGCTTCAGGCCCGAACCCAAGACCATAGCTGATAAACCATTTGCAAGTTGAATATATGAGTCATTGAAAGGGAAATATAAGCTAAAAGGAATGAATAAGAAAAAGGGGGATGAGCGTCAAGCTCGAACCCGCGACCTAGAAGATGAGGAAAAAAAAAGACACATTGTCATTAGACTGTTAGGCCCATTTGTGTCAAATAAGGGAAATTAATATATGTTTAAGCATTCGTTTTGGAAAACTAGAAAAATAAAATCAACGAAAAAACCAAAAATGCCTGAGGCAGGTTCGAGGAGGGGACCTGACACTTGAGACTCAGTATCTTAACCACTAAGCCAAGACGTGTTCAATGAAAACTTAATGCATTTAATTATATTTAACATATATTAAAAATATTAAAACCACCATGGAAGTTACTGATAAAGCTTCTTCCTCCTTGAGCCTCCATTAGTCTGCAAATTCTGCCATAGTAGCCCTAAACCCCTACCTTGTATCAGCCACCTACTCCCATACCTCGCAAATATAATAAACAAAAATTTGGAGGACAAAGCTCTATATAAACAATGAATTGTTCAAAGAAAAAAGGCACCAAACCAAAAGTCTTAAATCGAGAATTCCTTCATCGAATTTGAATCTATCTTTCCCTTTCACTTCAAAAACCAATTCAAATATCTTTTAGCTGCCTTTCCCTTTAAGAATTAACGAAAATAGGGGAGAGAAACTCCAAATTGAAGCTTTGCTGGAAAGGTATTAAGGATCACTGGAAAGCTCTTCTCCTCGTTAGAAAAAACTTAAAACAAGTAGGAGAGCCTCTATCTCTCCCCATTGTTTGATTCTTTTTCCATTTTGATAATGAAATCGCAAATTTCCCCCTGCCCATGAAATTGGCCTGTTGTTCCAGTAAATGATGAGAATGCGGTGTTCTTAGTGATAGTTTAATTAAATTTGATTAAATAGTTACTAGAGTGTACATTTGTTAAAAACTGAAAGATTGGGGTTGCTTGTCCCCAGGTTGGTAGAGAAAGAGGGGAAACATAATAGAGAGATGAGAGGGAGGGGGAAAGGAGGAAAGAGAGTAGGCAAGAAGGGAGATGGAGAAAAATGGTAATAGAGAGAGAGAGAGAAAATGAGAGAAGAAGATAGGGAGAAAGAGATAAAGGAAGAGAGAAATGGGGAGAAAGAAAGAGAGGGAGAGAGAGAAAAAAGTTTAAAAATAAATAAATAAATAAATAAAAATAAATAAATAAATGGTAGTTCATCCACTTAATAACTGCACAAGTTAAATAACTATATAATAATTTTTAAATGAATAAATAGATAGAAAATGAAATCTTATACATTTAATGATTATTAATCCAAAAAGTAGGCATAATATGATAATAACAATAATATTAATAATAAATGATTTTAAGAAATAGGAAAATTATTGATGTTAGAGAATAAATAAATCTTTACTTTACTCCTCAAATTCTTGTATCTAATTACTCCTTTTTCTTTTGCGGAATGCATGATCATAATTACTTTATGTGATACAAGTGATTGAGAATGAAGTACGCATGAAAAGAAGAAATAATTCATTATCTTTTTCCTAATCATTGTTGATTAATACTATTTATTAAGAAATAAAAATGACATTTGAGATAGTTAGGACTAAATGCTTGCTTCTACTAACAATAGAGAAATTATATGAGACATATTATGATAAAAGAACAATGATGATTATTGAAAATAGAACTTGTACAAAGAACCCTAAGATAGAAAATAAACAACGACTTATGAAGACAATGAGTCTTAGTAATGATGATGATTCTCCCCGTATGGTAAATTACTGACAAGGGTGGAAATAATGACAAATACTTATTTTTGCACTATGATGACCAGATGTTTGATGTGTAATTGACTAGTTAAATGGACGTCACCTTAAAGGTTGTGAAATTGAAATAAGTACAAGGAGGAACAATCGTAAAGATGTTAAAGGTAGTTGTCGATTAATATAATAAAGTTACGTGAGAGTTAAGATGAAAGTATTGCATGAGTTGACTACAGAAGGTATCTGAAAAATATATGAAGGCTCGATTAAGTCTTTGGGGGTGCATAAGGTGCCAAGTTTGTAAGTGGATATAATGTAGAGGGATTCACATAATCGACTTGGCATTTCTGAAAAAGCGAAACATTACCATGATTGGACGAGAGTATCTGAATTGATGTACTAGATAAGATATATACTTTTGATCGTCACCCAAAAATGCACATATGATTTAATGATATGTTTTGTGTAAGTTCTTTTTGAGTCAAAAAATTTGGAGGCAACAAAGGATCTTATTACTGTCAGCAATCGTAGGTAGGCACGATACGGTGAGATAAAAGTATGCGATAATAAATAAATGCTTACATGTGTGTATGTGTACTTGAGGATAAATGACTCATTCTTACAACCCCTACTTTTCAGATATCGATGACAGACGAGTTTCGCCTAATGACTCATCTCTTGATCATACCTTTGACAGGAAGGTGAACATATAACGCTCTGTTTGAATATCATACACTTACTGGTTATGTGAGATTTACCTTTTTATCCATAAACATTATACCTAACAATCAATATGTACATATAGACCTACCTATTATTATGACTCAAACCCTACCGCTCAAATATTCAAGAGTTCCACCAGATGTACCTATGACCCCCTAAACGCACTCAACCCCCTTTGAATTCAAATCCACTTACAAACTCAGCTCCAAATGAAACAACCAGTTAAAAAGGAAAAAAAGAAATTTCAAAAGAAGATCCCTCTCAATGTTCTTATTAAGCTTTATGTAAAAACCTACTAATTAAATTTTGAACAAACACTACTTGTATGTCCTGTTGATCAGTAAGAACAAGAAAAGAAATATTTTTTATTAAGTACGTTATATGTATGTGTTGAAACTTAAATATTACTTTTTATCTAACAGATTGTTCTTTCTGTTATGAATTATTTGATATGTAACACATGCTTGGTATCGAGAAGAATAATAATGTTATTTTAGAAAATGTGTAAACTTTTACTTTTACTAAATTTTAATGACAAAAAATTTATCCTACCTTTTTAAAGTTAATTTAATGAAATTATTTTCCCAAGTTATGATATTTTAAAAAAAATTGAGGAAACAAAAAGAACATTACAATTTCTATTTAATTAATGATCTCAAACTCAAATTTTAAGAATATAAGTTGTGTTAAAAACTTAAAAAAAGAATTTTACCATCCATAAAGTTATTGTTGACTAAAGCATGATTGATATTGTGATATATATAAAAAAAACAAAATTCAATTTTAAGGTCTGTTTGATAAATATAAGAAAAATAAAATAGATGAATAAAAATACATAAAAAAATAAAATAAAAATTAAAGGTCTTTAATTAAAAAGAAATAAAAAAATGAAGAGAAATAGAAAAAAATATGTAAAAAAAAAATAATACAATGCATCTCATATTTTTTATAATAATTTTTACGTTATTTCTCCTCCACTAAACACCTTAATTATTTTTCTTCCATTTTAAATTATTTTCATCCACCGTACCAAAGTTTCATATATAAAATCAATCAGATCTAATTATTTTTTTATCCTTATAATTACAAAGTTTTATTTTTATATTTATAATTTAAAATATTCTATTTTAATTTCTATAGTTATAATTTATTAATTATTTTAATCTTTCTTGTCAAAAATCATCTAATTTCATCAAAAGAAAGAGGTATTAAGAGAAAAACATTTGTCACTCATATTATATATATTACTTATGAATAACGCATTAAACTTTTGTGTACATTTTACAAAATGACAAACAGAGTCTAATCATACACATTAACTACAGCACTTAACTACAGCACTGCATGTTAATCTCTCTTGAACACACAAAATAGTCTTTAATCTTCCAGACTACAAAAAAATATAAAACAAAAATGACTCTGTTGTCTTTTCATCGAATTTCCTAATACTCTCAAATTTAGCAGATGAAACAGCCACTATATATATATATATATGATTCTCTTCAAAACCTCTAACCTAATAATTTTAACTATATATATAGAGTGGTGGTGCCATATGATAATAAAGGGGATAGGCTTCATGGGGAGGAACAGCCACTTGTGCAGGTTTCTTGTCCTCTTTTGCTGGTCCAACTGAAATTATATCAGTTTGACACCACTTTCGTAGTTTAGACACTGCAGTCACTGGATCAATGTCACCCAGTAAGACCAATTTCCTGTCTTTAAAGTCAACAGAAATTGATTCAATCCCTGCAATATATACAAATACAAATTTGTTAAAAAAATCAATGAATTAATCCTTGACGCTGTAGGAGGATATGGACTTCGTTTCTTGAAACAAAACAAAAACAAGTTGTAGTAAAGTGAAAATTTTGATTTACCTGAAAGGCCAGATGCTGCCTTCATAGCTTTTTTCTTGATTCTTTCATCACGTAAGTCCACCATTAACACTACTTTCTGTTACACAAATCAAAGAGCTGTTAAGACCCCAACAATGATTTATTTCCCTAGTGAAAGGAAACAGTTAAATACAAAGCTCAGAAAACCCAAGTGAGGAGAGGAAATAAAAAAGATTGATTTCATCCAATGAGAGTTTAGTTCTGACCTTCATTCTTGTTAAAGCTTGCGTCTGAGAGCTAAGCAACAAACAACTGTTTGGCTGAGGAAGGTGAAGAGGTAATCTATATTCTTTGGGTTTTGTTTTGGAAATGAAGTTATGATAAGTATGGCTGAGATTAAGCAATATTTATAGTAGAATATGTGGGAGACACAGAGTAATGAAGTCAACTAAGTCAATTCATAAAGTATGGTCTTCAAAACTTTAGTAGAATTCTGTTTGTTTACGTTACAGTAATTCACGCGGCAGAAACCGTGTATCGTCCTTGCCTACCTTACAGTCCTTCTGGGAAAGTGGAGCATGAACCAATGGAAATCTTATATAAAAAATGTAATCATTAAAGACTTTTCTTATTATTTTGGGGTCCAATTTATTATTGGGAGAATGACAGTACATCTTGCTCCCTTGTTATATCCCGAAAACATAAATAATAATTAAAGAAAAAATAAAATAAAGAGTTAGATTGTTTGATTTAAGAGAAATAAATCAAAATAAGATAAAAAAAAAATTGTTTGACTTAAATAAAATAAGAAAATAAAATTAAATAAATTAATAAAAATATTATTATATCCTTTTATAATTGTGTCAGGTTGTCATAAATAATCAATTAAATTCGATACATAATAGATTAACTTTTTTGTGTCTAATTGATTATATAAATTGAATAATTGATTATGGTTAAAGCAAATGAATTTTGTATGAAAGTTTCAATTGAATTAAAATAATCGATTATGAATTTCAAATAACCAATTATTTCCATTAATAGAAGGTTCAAAATTGAAGTCATAATCGATTATTACATTTGCATAATCAGTTATTTGTATTTGACAGGCCAAAACAAATCTAAGGAGGGTACAAACATAAAAAGGTCACATTCTAACACTTTACTCGTGTGAGACCCACCTCCAACCAATTTAAACTCTTTCTTAAATTACTTCAACCAAACCACTCGGTCATCACTCATCCGCTTGCCAAACTAATTGTCAGAGTTCAGACTCTCCTTCTTCTTTCTTTCTTGAAAACATCAAAGGAAAACATATAATAAGGTAAATTATATTGTTTTCAGATAAATTTATCTTATTTGTGTCACCTTATGTTATTTATTAGTTTAATGATTATCCTAAAATTTACTCCCCTTTTGTTGGATTTTAGCTATTCTCGTTATTAGGAATAGCTAAACTCCTTTATGTTGGGATTGGATGTAATAAAAGCTCATTTAATATAATATTTGTGATACTTTTCTTTGCTTCTAGTTTAATATACATATTTTATTTCTATATTTTATTGTTGATTATGACTTGATTATTCATATATTTGTCAGTTCAATTTGTTGTGGAAAAACACATCTTGATTCATGAATTGAAGTAAGATATTTAATGAATCCTATAATCAGGAATAGGATTTACTTCATTAATCATCTCATAATCCCCTCAAAGCAAATTTCTCTATTATATAGCCAAGAAACAGGACAAGTGAAAAACAAATGATCGATAATTCGTAGCCATGATTCAGCTTTTCTTTCGTTTCTAGTTCTTGTTCCCATCCCGATTTCTTTTCTCTATTGCATAAAGCATTTGATAATACATAGGTGCAACAGAGACCATAGTTTTAAAGTAAGATAAAACTTGGATGCAATTCCTTCCATTATTCTTTAATTAAAATTAGAATTTCATTTAGATAATCTATCTTGACTTTCAATTCTAATAAAAGAATTAAAAAATTCCATCTAAGTTATGTGATATGGTTGTTAAGACATTAGAATTGTATATAACTGCTTGCAATTATTGAATTTCATGCATTGTTAGGTTACAGTAATTTGTTTGTTTACGTTACAGTAACTTATGGTGCACAAACCGCGTAATCTTTAGGGAAAGTGAATCGATGAAATCTTAAAAAAAGAGTAATAATTGAAGGCTTATATTATTTTAGGGTCTGAATGGGAAAATGATCATACATACATCTTGCTTCGTAGTTACATCCCGAAGAGATAAAATGATGATATTGGTTGGGAAATTTTGGAGATCGTTTTGGTGTCTGGCAGTGACGTAAACATGGTTTTCCCAAACTCCGTTGTTCAATCATATTCAGCACACTATACATGTACTTTTAAATTTAGACAAAATTGTAAATATAAATTATAGAATAATATATAAAAGATATAAGACTAAATTGTAATTTTAGTTTCTTATTTTTAGAAATTTTTATTTTAGTCTTTTTTATTTTATTTTTAGATTTTAATCCTCTTATTTTTACAGTTGACAATTTTAATCTTCTTGTTAAATTTTTAGCATTGACCATTCATAATACTGACATTGATTGATAATAAACGAGGAGATAAAAATCCTTAATTTTTAAAAATGGAGAGATTAAAATTATCAAAAATATAATAAATGGACTAAAATTATAATTTAGTTAAGATATAACTATTATTAAATCATGATAAAACAATATGTCATAAGTTGTAATTAACAGGGGATATCGATGTCCTTATTATTTAGATAGAAGTTTCTATTTTTATTATTTTTGTACAAATTGAAAATATAAGATTTTTTGAATTATTATTTTAAAATAAATTAATGAAATGATACTTTTATAGCTAAAGTGTGATTTATGAAAATAAATTGTGTGAATCAACTATTAATTTGATAGGATGCATTAAAAATCAAATTTACTAATTTAAATATAAAACATTTTTATATTATCCATTGAATAATTTTATATTGATTAAATTTAAATAACAGTTTTTTTATCCGCCAAAAAAAGATATGTTTGATAAGGGGTACAGAAGGGGCAACCCGACCCTTATAATACACAAACAAATCCAGTTCAACACCTTCAATCCTGTTAACAAAGGAATCAATAGTATTGAGGGAAAAAATAGATGCTTATAAAAGGTGTATATACACATTTAATATATAAGAAATATAAGTTAAAAATAATATTTGATATAATTTGTATTAAATGCTCAAAACTCAAAAGTTAGTTATTAACTAGTTTGTGTGTCATGTTGTAAAAAACAAAAAAAGTATTACGTCAATGTGGTCCATCCTATATGTCAACACTAAAATTAACATTCTAAATAATCTTTCAGTTATTTTTCTGCATCTATATATAATTTCAACATTATTATAAATCAAACATAATAAATTTTTGAATCATTGATAAAAGAAAAAAAATTCAAATCAAGTGATTTACACTCTATATAAGTTTTTACATCCATTTTTTTCTTTTACAATAGTTTTTTTTTTTAAATTTCATTTTACTTATTTCATCTGTGTACTTTAGAATTTTATTTTAAAACCTTTTTGTTTTCTTTATCTTCTTCCTTAGCTAGATATCTCTTCTCATTATTGTTCAATTTTTTATTTTAAAATTTCATTTTATTGTTTTCTTTATCTTCTTTCTTTATGGCAAGATTTTATATGTGCATTCAATCTTATTTTTAAATAACTTGTCTCTAAATTGTCGCTAATATTCGACATTTGAAGCTTGTTGTTAGTGTTTATTTTCCAATATCTACAAAATAATGTAAAAGATTTAAAAGAAGGTTAATCTTAAAAGAAGAAAAAATGAGTACCATTTTTACTACAGAAACAGAATTTAATCTTTATTTTTAATTTACAATTTCATTTTATGTCTTTATTGTTATTATTTATTCAGGTACCTCTTTTATTATTTTTTATTCAAGATTTTTTATAAGTTTTTATTTTTACTTTTTAAGATTCTGTATATGTTTTATTTTTACTTTTACTCTTCACCCTCATAATTCATTTTTTTTAAATCTAATAATAATAATTAATAATTAATCTTAACTAACTATTAAATTTTTAAAAAAATAATAATAATAAATAACTTTCTTAGATTATTTCAAAAATCATTTGATCTTTCCTCTTTTAAGATACTATCAAAATTTATCCATTCTTGATCTTTTGACCACTCTAAAAAAACTACAAGTGTCATATACTTAGTTTTTCTTTTTGAATAAACCAAAAGATTTCTTAAAAGAGTAAGTGAGAGCATAAGGGATGCTCACGTTTTAGTAAAAGAAAGACTTATTTATTTACAATGTGCTGAAACAACATAATATAATTCCCCCCTCCAACAATCACCCAACGAAGTCTATCAATAGCAAGAGATTAAAGTAAGACCCAACCCATATAAATTACAAATCAAACACTCAGCCCTAAGCTTGAAGGGGTGTTAAATACTCCTTATAAGACTTAATTCTCCATCCTTGAGTTGTCTTGCAAAAATGAGTTACAGCAATTCACTTTTAATATAATTATTGAAGTGAAAAAAATTAAACTATTATATAGATAGAATTATAGATTGTTTTAAAATTTCAAATGATGGAAAGAATTATTAAGCGGGAAATCTTCTCCACTAAAATCTTAGTAGTTGTTACTTAAGAATAACCTATCATTTTTTGTCAATGTTATACAAAATGACAAAGTTTAATGATAAATAACTAATTACAGTACTGCATGTTTACTCCTTGGTCACACAATAGTATTCAATCTACTAGATCACCAAAAAAATATAAATAAACCAAACAAAAATGACTTAAATCTCTTTTTATCAAACTTCCTAATATTCTAAACTTTATAAGATGATATAGCCACTAGGAATCTCTTCAAACCTTCTAACCAAGCAATTTTAACTATACAGATACAGTTGTTGTGTCATATGATAATAAAAGGGATAGGCATCATAAAGCTTGAGAGGAACAAGTTCTTTTGCTGGCTCCACCTTCTCTTTCTCCTTCTCCTCTTTTGCTGGTCCAACTGAAACTATTTCAGTGCAACACCACTTTCGTAGTTTGGACACTGCACTAACTGGATCAACATCCCCCGTTAAGGTCATTTTTTTGTCTTTCATGTCAACAGAAACTGATTCAACCCCTGCAAAATAATTACAAACACAATTTTGTTAATAAATCATTGATTCATTGATGCTGCATGATATGTATTTTTGCTTCTTGAAACAAAAACAAAGTTGTAATAGGGTGAAAATTTTGATTTACCTGAAAGGCCAGATGCTGTCTTCATAGCTTTTTTCTTGATTCTTTCATCACGTAAGTCCACCTTCAACACTACCTTCTGTTGCATAACAAATATCAAAAAGAGCTATTAAGACCCCAACAATATTAATTACTTCTACGTAAAACGTGAAAGGAAATTAACGGTTGAAGACAAAGCTCAGAAAACTCAAGAATGCGATTCATGTATCATTGATTAGGGGAAATAGAGAAAATGGAAGAGATTGGTTTCATCCCATATATGAGAGTCTAGTTCTGACCTTCATTGTTGTTAAACCTTGCTTGTGAGTGCTAAGAAACAATTGTTGCGTGACAATTGCAAAGGAAGGCAAAGAGGGAACAACCTATGGCTTTTATTTTGCAAATGAAGCTGTGGGAAGTGTGTCAGAGATTGAGCAATATTTATAAAACCATCGTGAGACATAGTCAACCCAAGTCAACTTATAAAGTATGGTCTTCAAAACTTTACTACAATTTATTAGTTTACGTTACATTAATTCACGCGGCACAAACCGTGTAATCTTTAAATTTTGTGTCGTTACCTTCCCTACTTAGTTCCTTCACGGAAAGTGAACCAATGAGATTGATATATTATTAAAAACTGTAATCATTGAAGGCCTTTCTTATTTTGGGGGTCCATTGGGAAAATGACAGTACATCTTGCTTCGTGGTTATATCCTGAAAATATAAATAATGACTATGCAGTTGGGAAAATTTGGAGATTGTTTTAGTGATTGACACTCACGTCTACTAATTGGCTTACCACAAGTTCGCGTGTGGACCACAAAGATAACAACACTAAACTCTTATATCATTTGACCTGATTAAAGACAAAAGTTTCAAACATATCATTTATTTTTCAGATTCATTTTAACTAAACCCTTCACTATCCTTCTTAGTAGCTTTCTTCTATTTTTAACCAAACTAAAATTTATATAAGGTACTCTTCAAATCACTTTAATTTTTGTTTTGTGATTTTTTTTTTAATTAGTACTACACTAATCACTCTTCGTATACAATTGTTTTCTATCTTATCTATTATTTTAGGGACACACATTTAACTTAATATTTTTTATTTTTATTACACCAACTTTTTTTCTTATTTTTTTAAATTTTAATATTCATTATCATATAATATAATAAAAGATATAGCAACACAAAAAATCTTACCGTTAAGTTTTATAAATATTTTACACTTACAAATAACCTTTGATGTGTTTTTACATTTTAATCATTTCGAATGTATCTTATATGTAACGGTATTGTTAATATTCTCATCATTTTATAGTATTGAATTCAAATATTTAAGTTTTTTTCTTCTTTTTCATTGTATTTGTCATCTTTGTATTTTAGAATTTTTTTAAAAGATTTTTATTTTATTTATCTTCTTCTCTATGAGTCTCATTATTGTTCAATGTTCTTTTTATTTTAAAGTTTCATCATTTTTGTTTTCTTTATCTTCTTTCTTGATGATAAATTTCTATATTTTTTTATTCTATTAAAATAATTTATCCCTGAATAGTTTTTACTCCTTATAAGACTTAGATAATTCTATGTTCTTCTTTGTTTTCGTGGTGTCTCAAATGAAACAGTGGTAGTTCTTGTCTGTGCGATTACCTTATTGTTTGTGGAAATAGTAATCATATTATTTCTTAACTCAATCATACTCTGCAGTCTCATTTTCCTATCGAAGACCTCACCCACTTAAACTACTTTCTTGGAATTGAAATGGCAGATTCTAGTAAATAATGGTTCAAAGGTCTTCTCACTGATCCTGGTTTTCCTAATTGTCTCCCTATGACACTTTTTTATGCAACTAAGTAGCTATGCATATCACATCCAATCCTATGTTTCATGAATGAATGAAACATACTAAAATGGATTACCATTTGCAGGAAGTTCAAAACCATATTATTAATATCGCCCATATTCAAAGTCATGATTAGCTTGCTGATGTATTCACTAAGGTGTTGCGCAGCACATAATTCCAACATTTACTGTCCAAGCTTGGCTCAATCAATCCCCTTGATTCAGCTTAAGAGGGAGTATTGAAAGAAAGAAGGAAAGTTGTGTTATTTTTTTTAAAAAAAAATTGTTGTATCAATTAATAGGAATAATATTTGTTGTTAATTTCTATATATAAGTATTGTATCAATTAGCATATATTTCTCCTAAAATTATGGTTAACCTTTATTTTATTTCCTTGTAACAACAGCTTCTGTATGTATAATGAGACTGTAATCTCTTCATTGACATAATAAGAAATACATAACCTTCTGATTCCTTTTTTCTACAAAATGATATTTTTATAGCTGAAGTGTGAATTATGAAAATAAATTCTGCGAATCAATTATTAATTTGGTATAATCTTCATATTCCTTTTTTCTACAAAATGATATTTTTATAGCTAAAGTGTGAATTATGAAAATAAATTGTGTGAATCAACTATTATTTTGATAAGATGTCCTAAAATTTAAATTTATGAATTTTGATTTGTAGATATAAAACATTTTCATAATTTCAATTGAATAATTTAATATTGATTAAATAAAAGCAATAGTATTGAAAAAAAATAGATGCTTAGAAAAGATGTATATCCACATTTAATATAGACTTAATTATATAATTTATCATTCAATTATTGTCATTTTATGAATTTTATCATCCAATTTTTTTTATAATTTTATCACTTAAGTTCTTAACTTTTGTATATTTTACCACCTAATTTTTTCTGTGTGTTTTACGTCATGTTTTTTAATTTTTTCAAATCATGTTGATATAAAAGGAGATCATCTTGCAAATATTGGTAACATGACATTATTTAAAAGAATACCACCTAATTATTTAATATTTTATTAAATAATTTTTAGTTTCTTGATAATCATATAATGGGAATCTTTATGTTCCATTTTTGTTTTTCTAAATAACATTTCCAAGAAATAATTTTCTTAGGAATGCTTTTTAGCTAGGTTTCTACAAATCATTCCCATGGAGGAGGTGAGAATTTAAGTTTTTTGAATTAAAATTTTGTTTTTTTAAAGTAAAAACTTATATTACTTTTATCAAATTATTTAATAAGATAAATAATTAAAGTAACGATTTCAGGATTCATAATATCCAAGAATCATAATTCTCGAACATGAAAAAAAATTTCTTATGACAAATGCTCCTAAAAGATAATTAAAATCACACTAATTAATGATCACAAACTCACATTCAGTTGATCAAACACGGCGGGTGAGTTGTAAATCCTAGTATATATCTTTGATTCCTAGGATAAAAAAACATGTTAATCTTTATTAGAAAATTTTTATTTTACTTTATTAATTCTATAAGATATTTTATATTAATTTAATAATATTGTTATTAAAATATTTCTTCATTTTACACTACTCTTAATTAGTATACATAATAAATAGTAATTAGTATTAAAAAAACCTACATACTAATTTTAATTTAATAATAATCTAAATTATATGTAATAATAATATTCTATAGCATATGTTACCCATAATAAATGTGTTGTATTAAAATGTCATTTGTACCCTCATTTTAGGTGAAAAAATAAATGCTCCAAAATCATTTCTTTTATGTATATAAATATTTTGCAAATTCTACAAAAAGAAGAAAAAAAAGAGTACTATTAGATTAAAAAAAACAAAATTTAATCTTTATTTTTAATTTTATGATTTCATTTTGTGTTGCTGTTGTTATTTTTAATTTAGGTATTCCTTTTATTATTTTTTATTAAGTATTTTTAGTTTCTTTTATTACTTTTACTATTTTTAATTTGATATCAAATTCTATGTATTCTATCAACATTTGTTAATAAAAAGGTAGTGACTTATGTCATTTAATCCAGTGGTCTATTTTCATAGTATCTCATGAAAAAAAGGTGTATCCATTCCTAATCTTTGATCAATCTAAAAAATTCACGCATTGCACACTCATCTTTTTTCTTTTTTTATAAAAATAAAAGATTTTTTTAAAAGACTAAGTGAGAGCAAAGAGTTGCTCACTTACTAGCAAAAGAAAGAAATATTTATAAAACATTGAAATAGGATAACCTCCAACATGAAAAATGCTAGTAACACTCTATTTGACATCTTCTTTCTATTATTTTCTTTATAATTAGTAAAATTTTATTAAAAATCATAAATTTTGATAGATCTCATTCTTTATTTAATTATTTTTTTCATTATTTAAATATAGAATCCACAAAAGTAGATGATTTTTAATAAATTTTAATAAATTATAAAAAACAGTATTGAAGTTAATATCATCAATATTTTTCCTTCCAACATTCACCAACCAGAGCACGTCAATAGCAAGAGATTCGAATAAGACCCAACGGCCATATATATAAATTACAAATCATACACTCGGTCCTAAGCTTTTTGAAGGGTGTTAAATATTACTTATAAGACTTATCCAATTCTCCATTCTTGAGTTACCTTTCAGAAATAAGTTAGACGTACCAATCCATTTTAATAATATAATTATTCAGTTGAAAAAAGAATAATTTATTACATAGATGGATAGTAATAAGTTGATTAATTATAGATTCTTTTAAAAATTTCAATGATGGAAAGAAGTATTATGCAGCAAATCTTCTCCACTCAATTTTGGTGTACGTAGTTATTACTTACGAATAACCCATCAAAAATTTTATTACATATACAAAATGACAATTTAGTACACCACTTATTACAGTACTGCATGCTTACTTCCATAGTCTTCAACCTACTAGACCACGAAAAATATATAAATAAAACAAACAAAAATGACTACGATATCTTTTTATCGAACTCCTCCTATTCTAAAATTTAGCAGATGCCACAGCCACTAGTATTCTCTTCAAAACCTCTAACTTAGAAATCTTAACTATACATATACAGTGGTGGTGTCATGTGATAATAAAGGGGATAGGCTTCATGGTGCGTGAGTGGAACAGGCACTTCTGCGGGCACCTTCTTCTTCTCCTCTTTTGCTGGTCCAACTGTAACTATTTCAGTGCGACAACACTTTCGTAGCTTAGACACTGCACTCACTGGATCAATATCACCCAATAAGACCAATTTCATGTCTTTAACATCAACAGAAATTGACTCAATCCCTGCAAAATAATTACAAATTCAATTTTGTTAAAACAATCAACGAATCCTTTGTTTATTGTAACAAAAGGCAAGTTGTAGTAGAGTGAAAAATTTTTGGAACCTGAAAGGCCAGATGCTGTCTTCATAGCTTTTTTCTTGATTTTGTCATCACGTAAGTCCACCTTCAACACTACTTTCTGTTACACAACAAACTTCAAAGTGTTAAGACCCAACAATATTCTACAACATCAAAAACATGAAAGGAAATAGTTAAACACAAGCCCTAACTTGTGGAAATAAGACAGAGTAAAACTATGAGAAAATTCGAGAAATGGAATTCATGCATTTATTAGGTGAGAAGGAGAGGAAATAGAAGAGATTGGTTTCATTTTCATCCCATGAAAGCATAGTTCTAACCTTCATTGTTGTTAATGCTTGTTTGTGAAAGCCAAGCAAGAATTGTTAGATGACAATTTCAAAGGAAGGTGAAGAGAGGTAACAACCTATGGCTTTTATTTTGCAAATGATGCCGTGATAAGTATATCTGAAATTGAGCAATATTTATAGTAGCATGTCGTGAGGCGTAGTCAAGTCAAGTCAACCTAAGTCAACTCATAAAGTATGGTCTTCAAAACTTTTGTACAATTTGTTTGTTTACGTTACATTAATTCACGCGCCAGAAACCGTGTCATAGTTCCTTCGACGAAAGTGGAGCAGTGACATATTGTAAAAACTTTAATCATTGAAGGGCTTTCTTATTGTGGTTGCTGGCAGTGACGTCTACTAATTGGCTTACCACAAGTTCGTCGTTCAGTCAGTGGACCACAAAGACAATTACATAAATCACACATCATACCATTTGCCTTTAAAGATTAAAATTTCATAAATATTATTTATCTTGAGATACATTTTGACTAAATTCTTCAATATTCTTCTTAGTGTCTCTCCTCTTCTTTATTAAACTAAATTTCTTATACAATTTGTCTTCTCACTGATATCTTCAAAAATTAATTTTGTGCATGCTCTAACTAACCACTTTATTTATTTATTTAGTTATTTTTTTCCCAATCAGTACTATCCTAATTACCCTTCATATATACTCATTTTGTATCTTATATTATCCTATTTGTACATATATTTATATTAACATTTTTATTTTTCACTCCAACTTTTCTCTCTTAAGTCAAATGTTCATTGTGATAAAATTTAATTAGACATATAACAATACAAAAGAACTTACCTTAAATTTATTAGGTACTTTGCACATACAAATAATCTTTTATATCTTTTTATATTTTAGTCATCTTTCATGTATTCTATTTGTAACATCATCATTAACATTTCCATCATTTGGTAGAATTGAGTCGAAATATATTTGAAATTATAAACATATGGTATTTAAACTTTCTCTTCTTTTTTATTGTATTTTTCATCTTTGTACTTTAGCAATTTTTAGAAGCTTTTTATTTTCTTTATTTTCTTCTCTTTATGTATCTCTTTCATTATTGTTTAATTTTCTTTTTATTTTGAAGTTTCATCTTTTTTTCTTTTCTTTATCTTCTTTATTCATGGTAAGTTTCTATCTTTTTAACCTAGGTTAGTTGGCAGAAATCATGCTCACCAATAGAGAAAGGCGGACTGGGGAATCAAGGATGTGCATCTTTTTAGTATGGCTCAACTGGGTAAATGGAAATGGAGAATGCTGACAGAAAAATATAGTTTTTGGTGAAAGTATTACATCACAAATATGGAAATACCAACTCTTTAGATAGTTGTGTTGGGGAACAGAATGTATCATCTTGGTGGAGAGATATACAAAGGAACACTACTTTATGTGGTTCTAATGAAAGGTGGTTTAGTAGCAGGATGTGTAAGGTGTTGGGGGATGGTAAAGAGACTTTTTTTTAGGAGGATTTATGGATTGGTAATCAACCCTTAAAAGAATCTTTTGGAAGATTCTATAACGTGTCTCGACAAAAGAATATGAAGGTCTCGGATATTGGGTACTGGGAGGGAAACCAATGGCATTGGAAAATGATTTGGAGAATGACAAACTTTGTATGGAAATCTTAGCTTATGGATGATCTGATGCAACATATTGAAGGTTCAAAACCAGAACAAGATAATGCTTATCAGTTACTACACGATAGAGGAGACACTTCACAGGTAGCTATTTTTAAACAGATAAGGAATATCCCTGTGGAAGATTTTGTTGGGTCGTGTGCAATCAAAGTCAAATCTTATTAACAGGAAACTTAGCATCTTGTTTTCCCTGCCCTATCTCTTATCAACTTTGATGTAGCTATCTTGGTTGGAAAGGAATACATAAGGCCCTACCTAGTGATCCCGAAATACATTTTTGACAGCATACTGGATCATTGGTTGGGAAAAAGCTTAGGAGAGTCTGGTGGGTAGTGTGGACTGCTGTTTTATGGACCATTTGGTATCACCGAAATGAAGTGATCTTCAATTCTGTAGTCACAGATATTCAACTTTTAGTGGACTTGGTAAAGATGAGATCTTGGGTGTGGTTAAAGGCAAAGGTAACTAACTTTAAATCCCCATTATATGATTGGACGGTTGCTACTTTTTACAGTCGTTCACTTTTAGGACAAGTTCATTTTGATGTTTATTATGTAAAGGGTTGACTATGTTCTTTATTTTGCGTTTGGTTACGAGTATGGGCATATATAGTTTGTACAATGTATTGATGGACAACAGAATTTTAGGAGTGGGGAAGTCTTGTTCTGATAGAACTCACTCTTTTTTCGTATTTTCTGCATTTCAACCTTATTGGACTACACATCTTGTGTAGTCTTGTGATGGTTGTTTTTTTTATTAATATATTTATATTCCTTTGCTGTTAAAAAAATTTCAAAATATCCTCCCCTTGATTGGTTACCGCTCTACTAGTGAAGAAAAACTCATCATTTACAAATATCAAAGCAATGGAAGGAATGGACAGGAGCGGTCTTTGACAAGGAGGTTAAGGAAAATGATCATCAAAGGGTGTTTCCTCTGCTGAATAATGCCCTCTTGTATGTGTCACATTTCCAAGAATATATATATATATATATATATAAAAGTCTCATCTAAAAAGACAACTTCGGCAAACGTAAAAAAAAAAAAAGTTGTGTTTTAGATCACAACTTCTACATTTAAAAAATTAAAATCATATTTTAAATCACAACTTCACTAATTTAAAAAAAAAAAAAAAAAACATAGTCATGTTTTAAAACAAGACTTCTTTATACGAAGTCGTATTTTAAAACACCACTTATCCATTTTTTAAAATTTAAAAAAAAATTACCATTTTCTATAAATTATAAATGAAATTAATCCATTTCGATAAAAATAATTTATATATCATACACTTCATTAATATTTATTTTTTTATTCTTTCATTTCTTTCTATTATATTATGTTACTCATGATAATATTTTTTAATTTTTTTCCTTTTCTCTTTATAGGTGTTAAATAGAATTTAACATTTATTAATTAATTTTTTTCTCTATGTAAGCCTAATAAATAATATAATATGATAAAAAAGATAAAAAAAATAGTAGATGTTGATAAAGTATTTTTTTATTATAATGTTATAAATTAGACAAGTAAAATATGTATTTATCAACACTTTATGAGTGTAATAATTGAAGATCTTTTTTATTTTTTATATAAATGATCATTTTAGTTTCTAAATTTATAAATCATTGACAGTTTTCCCTTTGAAAGAAAAAATATCAATTTAATTTTTAAATCTGATAAAAATGTGATATTTTAGTTTTTGCATTAACCTTATAACATTAGACTTAACGTGAGTGTACACATGATTGACTAGGCAATTTCTGTGTACAACTATGAGGCCACACCATTTCCAAACATACAGGACCAAATTGATAGGAAAAACTTTTGTTTTTTTACCTCTTTAGTAAACCTATTACTAAAGCCTCATTCTTATCTCAACTATCTCATAAACCCATCATTGAGTGTTGTTTATGCTCTACAATACACGTCGTAAATAACGACGTCCTATATAGCCACCATGAAAGACGTTTTGATGGGCATCGTTTGAAGACGAAAGGGTGCACGCATTATTTCGTCTCGATATCGCAACTTTAATTTCCATCCAACAACGATGTTTTATTGATACAAATCCAAATTAAAAAGAATTATCTTAAAAATAAATAAAAAAATGAAAATAGAAACTTGACCTGCCAATAAAATCAAAATTATCAAATAAAAATTTGATCATAATCATAACTTGTCACTAGAACTAAAGTTACTAAAAAAAGTGTGACTCTAACTATAATTTACTAGCAGAACCAATACTATAAAGTTATTTAACTCATAAACAAAAGAAAAACTCTCACAAAAGAAAAAACATTTAATTTATTAAAATCTAAATTGTTGTTATCTTTTACATTAGTTCCAATTTATAAGAAATTAAAATAAATAAATAATAAAAAAACAAATCCTATAAATTGACTAAAAATAAAATAATAAAAAAATAAATCCTAATTTTAACTGAATTAAATTAAAGATAAGTTAAAATATTTATCTTATTTAAATATTTCTAGTCATAATCTTTAAATTATAAATATGAAATAATTTTTAAATTAGGTATTGTCATGTTTATATAATTTATTCTACCTTATTTTTGGTTGTTATGTATTCATCATACATGTTTAATTTTATTTTATTTTTAGCTTTATAGTGTATTATTTTATATAATTTATAGAATAATGTGTATTATTATCTAAATTACATAAATACATGTTATTCACGTAAGAGATCTTTGAAGAGAGAGGACAAAGTGTCCTAAGCTCAAAGCCATTGTGAATACTCTTTCCCCAACTCAGCCTAATCATGAACGTGAGAATAGCCATGTAGCTCACCTCCCTTTTATATGTAGTGATTTCTGACAACCTTGTACACATACCATCTTGTTATTGGGCGTTGGCATGCGTACGTGATTCTTGTTTGCTCTATACTATGTACCAGTATATAGTAGTATGTCTTTGATAGGTTAAGGGCATAATGTCTTTGATAGTACGTTGAACAATCCACAACCCACCATGTTAAGTGACGCATGTCGAACAATTCGCAACCTTCCAAGCACTAAGCCTAATGTGTAAGTCAGGCGACACATGTCAACGGTCCATAGCCTTCAAGAATTAAGTATGTGGTGTAGATGTTTTAGTGTTTGAGTCGGGTTATGTATATCAAACGATCTCCAATCCATCAAGCATTAAACCTAATGTGTGGATGCTTTAGTGTTTGAGTTGAATGACACATATTGAACAGTCCATAGATCATATGACACTTCTGCAGGGTCCTTCTTCTCTTCTTTTGCTGGTCCAACTGAAACTAGGTCAGTGTGACACAACTTTCGTAGCTTTGACACTGCACTCACTGGATCAATGTTACCCAATAAGACCAATTTCATGTCTTCAACGTCAACAGAAATTGATTCAATCCCCGCAAAATAATTACAAACACAATTTTGTTAAAAATCAATGAATTAATCCTTGACACTGATTTTGTTTCTTGAAACAAAAGCAAGTTGTAGGTAAGTGAAATTTTTTATACCTGAGAGACCAGATGCTGTCTTCATAGCTTTTCGCTTGATTCTATCTTCATGTATGTCCACCTTTAACACTCTTTCTGTTACACAACAAATTAATATCAAAGAGCTGTTAAGACCACAACAATTAATTACTTCAACATCTAAAACGTGAAAGGAAATTAGCAGTTAAATACAAAGCTCAGAAAACTCAAGAAATGGAATTCATGCATTGATTAGGTGAGAAGAAAAGAAAGTAAGAGATTGGTCTCATTTCATCCAATGAGAGTGTAGTTCTTACCTTCATTGTTGTTAAAGCTTGGTTGTGAGAGCTAAGCAAGATATGCTTGGTCACAATGGCAAAGAAAGGCGAAGAGACAAAACTGATCAATTCGAATATTATTATGAGATAATTTTTATTTTGCAAATGAAGTTGTGATATATATGTCTGAGATTAAGCAATATTTATAGACTTATAATAGCATGCGTTGGTAAGAGACTTAGTCAAGTCAACCAACGTCAACACAAATTAATAGTGTGGTCTACAGAACTTTAGTACACTTTTTTGTATACACAATTCACGCGGTGTGGTAGTTGTTGTATTTCCTTTTAGTTTTTAAGCATCAAGGACCACGGTGGAAACCGTGTCATCTTTAAATTTCGTATGGTTAGTTACCCTATAGATCCTTCAAAGAAAGTGAATCATAACGATATTCTATATAACGATATAAAGATACCTTTATATATGAAACACTTCATTACTACTTTTTTTTCATCCCTTTCTATGATATTGTGCTACTCGATCATCATACTACTTACTCTTTTTTCTTTTTCTCTTTCTAAATTTTAAATAGTGTAAGTGAAGGAAAGGAAATATAATGTTATACGAAACAAATAATAAAAATATTTTTTTTAGAATTACAAAATATAAGATTATCAAATGTAAATCTCATAAGATTTGTGTAATTTACTCAATAGTGTTTGATATTTACTGTTATATTTACATATTTGATATAATATGATAAAAAAATTATTAAGGAAATATTATTATTTTTTAATTACCATATTATAAGTTAAATATATAAGATGTTTATATATCATCACTTTATTTAATGTAATCATTGAAGTCTTTTCTGGTCCTTTTTTAAGTACATAACAGGGGGGTCAGCCTGGGAAAATAATAATATATCATGCTTTTTGGTAACATCCCGAAAACGATGCAGTGGGGAAATTTCGGAGAGAATAAATAATACTATATGTAATAACGAGTGGAAAGGTTTTTCACTGTACGAACTTCAATCATAAATTAACATACAATAAAATTATTAATTTTTATAATAAATATCATAAAAATTATAATAAAAATATTCCTAATTAATGATAATGTAAAAAAATTTATATCAATAATATATTGTGTATATTTATGAATCTCTATATAAAAATACAGATTCACTTTTTTATTTAACTTTTTTTTAATTTCTCTCTTTCTTTTCTATTAATAGCAACAAAATAGAGCTTTTGTATTGTTTTCATATTTTGAAGTAAAAAAAAGTCTTTTAATGCATGTTTAAGACGAGCAAGCAAACACATGCTATGAGAATTGCTAAGTTTTTTCTTTCAATATGTTCTCTTCCTGTGAAAAGCTCAAGAGCAGAGTCATGCCCAATGGTTGAGTTTATCTGAGAAATTGGGTACTTTCGTATGAATTGTCTTGTTTTTTTTTTTTTTTCATTACATATGGAGAAATGCACTTCAATGTTTATCCATTCCGTGACAAGTCCATTGAGGAAGCGTAGTCTTTTCTGTACTCTCTTTTCTAAGTCATTGTCACAAGTGTTTATAATTCATGCATCTCATTTTGTTAATGCGGTTGTCGCAACTAAAACGTCACAGAGCCTAGAGTTTTTATTCGGAGTAGTTAGATTCTTTTACATCTATTTATTTGAGTTGATCCAGATTAGCATATTTTTTGGTTGAATTGGGGTGTTCTAATTTCATGGTAGACTGAAACTTTGTTAGACTAGCCTTCTTTTTTAAAGATATATCTGCAGACCAAACAAATCAATCCATGAATCACTCATTCTTTTTAAATATAAAAAGTTAAAAATAATTAAAACAAATTATCTTTTATATAAAGATTAAATATAACTTTTATTTTTAAAGATATCTGAAAAAAATTGTATTTTTCTTTTTCAAAATTTTTAAAGTATTAGAATTTTTTTTTAACTCTGTTAAAAATTACTATTAAATTGTAACACAATCAACTTTCTTGAATTGTTTACGAAATATGAATTTTTTTAAGGATCAAAATTGTATTTAATTTTTTATATAATAAATTAATATTTTTTAATTATTACAGACTAAAATAAAGGTAATATATTATATTTTATATTATTTTTTGTTTTAATAATAATGTCAAATATAATAGGTCATTATTTGTACTATAAAGTAATAAAAGATAATGCAATAGAAACAAAATAGATTGCATCGACTGTGACAATAAACAAGTGCTAGAAGATTAAAAAACAATATATATAAAATATTAACCTTGAAATGAACATAAATAACATACATCTTATCATATTTATTTTTTTATTAATTAAAATATATTTTTGATATCTCATTTTATCTTAATTTTTATTTTTAGTTTTTTATTATTTTTTATTTTTTTTAGTCTCCTATAAATTATTTTATTTTTAGTCTTTAACATTATTTCAACTGTTAAGTAATATGTAATTAATATAAATTATAAATAAATAAAATTTATTTAAATTTCTAACGAGTTTTAATCATTACAAATTTTCTGACAGTCTAAATATTTATTTTTATAAACATTTATGGTAGTTTTCAAAATATTGGTGTTCAAAATTTTTTTGTTTTTTGTAACATTTTTCATAATTTTAATTTGTTAGAAAATTTGCAACACTTAAAAATTGTATAAAAGGTTAAAAAGAAATTTTTCTAATACAAATTTTATTTACTGCATTCACTTAATTTTGAAATTAATGTCAAAAATTAAAAATTGTAAAAAAATATGGAAGATTAAAAAAAATAAAAATAAAATAAGAGATCAAAAATATATTTTTACCATTTTTCTTTTATTAACTATAAAAAAAATCAAATCAATAGGTTGTCCTTGACAAACAAACCTCACTCAAACCAACAAAAATTAGAATCTGAGATTAATCAATCTAAAATAAGTTCTAACTTAAAACTTTACAACTCTACTCATGCATTGGGCTAATCAAGTTACCCATCTAACTTGGTCCATTTTGACATCCTCACACTACAAATTAAAAAACTTAAAATAATAAGTTTTGAAAAGAAAAAACAAATAATTAGTATCTATCAAGGATCTCTTCTTCCTATATAGGATGGTAAAAACATTCATTCTTAGAAATATTTATAGATAAAATTACAATAAATAAATAGTGAACATCTTAAATGGAAATCCATAAATAACGAATACAAGTATTTTTTATTACTTGTTTCATAATAGAATGAGTACAAATATCATGACACTTGTACTTAGTAGTATCCATTATCCATTATTTATCAAATATTAACATATTTAAATATTCTTTATA
>JAMLFT010002772.1:0-24120 GCA_026544285.1 Pachyrhizus erosus | reverse complement strand
AGTACTTTCTTGCTCTAGAATTATCTCCTAAAACATATATTTGATATTAAACAACATAATATTATTTTAATATAAAAATATATAATTAATTCAAAATAATAGTAATAAAAAATATTATAAAATTATGTAATGAAAATTTAAACTCCGAAAGATAATCGTTAAAAATTAATCAATTATAATACAAACATTTTCAATATTAACATGCTCATATACTAATTAAAAAATAATAGTTTAAATAATTAATTTTTTAATCACTTGTCAATATTTTATTAAATAATAATTAAAAAAAAAACAATACAAATCTAAAGGTAAACAAGTCTCCATTTTTTAAAAAGAAAAAAATGAAAATGCCTGTAACTAACCCACTTATTAGTAGTTATTACGCTTCGATCTGACTTCACTTCGTAGGTCGGTGGTCGTTGGATTTTTGTCAGAAAAAGAATATTATTTGAACCGTTTACTCTTTCTGAATGATTTATTTAGTTTTAGAATATTAGTACTGGTAGACTAATTTACTAACCTGGACTTTGGTGGCCACCACTGCTAAGTTTCCACTTCGCAATTGCATCAGAAATCCACTTCAGCTTTCTCTCTCGCCGCCAGCCACCAGCCACCAACCAGTTCGAATGTTCTGTTAAATTAGTGAATCTAAATCTCACGAAAAGTCAACACGAGGTTGTCTTGTGTGTAAGCTAATGTTCGATGCCGCTTCATTAACTAGGCTTAGTTGTATGTAATCACTTTCTCGTTAATTCTCTTGTTGCCAACTAAAATAATGTCTCCTCGTACTTTGTTTTTCCTCCTTTCAACTCTTCAAGTTCTGTGTTCGGTGTCAGCAGCTGAATTTGTCTACAACAGAAACTTCAACTCCTCCAACTTAAATCTATATGGGAATGCCACCATAGAAAACTCAGTTCTAAAACTCACAAATCAAACTTTCTTCTCCATAGGGCGTGCCTTTTACCCTCACAAAATACCCATGAAGCCACCAAACTCTTCTTCCACGGTTCTTTCCTTTGCAACCTCTTTCATCTTCTCCGTTGCTCCTTGCGCGAATTTCCCTGTTGCTCATGGCTTTGCGTTTATTTTCTCGCCCGTGATGCCTGTAAATGGAGCACTCTCGGGGAACTACTTGGGCCTCTTTAACCGCTCCACTTCAGGTAACTCTTCAAACCATGTTTTTGCGGTTGAGTTTGATGATTATAGGAACGAGGAGTTCAATGAGAAGAATGATAATCATGTGGGTGTGGACTTGAATTCGATGATTTCGGTGTATTCGGAGCCTGCTGGGTTCTGGGGTGGGAGAGAGGGTAAGGAATGGGAGGATTTGAAACTGGCTGATGGTAGAAACTATCAGGTTTGGATTGAGTTTGAGAATTCGGTGATTAATGTTACTATGGCACCAGCAGGGGGGAAAAAGCCTCATAGGCCCTTGATTAGTAAGCCTATTAACCTTTCTTGGGTCTTGTTGGACGAAATGTATGTGGGATTTTCTGGGGCAACAGGCAGAATGGTGGACATTTGTAGAATCTTGGCTTGGAGTTTTAGCAATTCTAATTTTTCAATTGGTGATGCTTTGAGTACCAAGCATTTGCCCTTGTATGTGCATCCAAAGACATTGGTGTTTAGATCTAATGGTTTCATTTTAGGTGTAACTTTTGGGGCATTTTTTGTGGGTGGATTCTGTGCTTTGGTGATTTTCTTCAGTTTGTTCAGAACCAGAAGGGAAGAGAAACAGGAAAATTTCGAAGACTGGGAATTGGAGTATTGGCCGCATAGGATTAGCTATCAGGAGATTTGTGATGCAACAAGTGGATTCTCTGAAGAGAAAGTGATTGGGATTGGAACTAGTGGGAAGGTATACAAGGGGGTTTTGAAGGGAGTAGAAGTTGCGGTGAAGAGCATCAATCATGAGACGCGGCACGGAATGAGAGAGTTTCTGGCAGAGATTTCAAGCCTAGGCAGAATGAAACACAGGAATTTAGTGGGTTTCAGAGGGTGGAGCAAAAGAAAAGGAGGGAAACTTATACTGGTTTATGATTACATGGTGAATGAGAGCTTGGACAAAAGGATCTTTGACTGTGAAGAGACCATGCTGCTGGGCTGGGAAGAAAGAATAAGAGTTTTGCAAAACGTAGCTGATGGAATCTTATACCTACATGAAGGTTGGGAAGTTGAGGTCTTGCATAGGGACATCAAATCTAGTAATGTACTACTTGACAAGGACATGAATGCTAGATTGGGAGATTTTGGGCTTGCAAGACTGCATCACCAGGAACATGTGGCTGACACAACAAGAGTGATAGGGACTCTGGGGTACATGGCACCGGAATTAGTCCGAATTGGGCGACCGTCAACTGCATGTGATGTGTTTAGTTTTGGAGTATTGGTTTTAGAAATGGTGTGTGGGAGAAGACCCATCATAGCAGATCAGCCACCATTGGTTGATTGGGTGTTTTCCTTTATGGAGAAAGGGGAATTGAATTGTGCTATTGACGAGCGTTTGAAAGGTCAAAGTGGATATAATGCTGAGGAAGCTGAGAGGCTGCTTCATTTAGGTTTGTTATGTGTGAGTACAGACTCTGGTGTTAGGCCAACAATGAGGCAGGTGGTGAAAGCATTGGAGGGAATAAAATGCACGGAGTGTAACGAAGATTGCATCCATTTGGCTCTGCTTGGAAAAATAGACTCAGCGGCATCATGGTCTAAGAGTTCTACCAGTTCTGCCAATGTAACTTATCCTACCTTCGATGAAATTTTGCAGACCAAATTTTATTCTACAGCATCTTTAACTGTCTCTTGTCCTAGCCCACAGCCAGAGTCAGAATTTGTCTCAGAAGGAAGGTGAGGGCTGAAATTGATTCAATCACTATCTTAATATTGAGATTACTGGGAGCCAAGGCTGCTGTTATCAAGTGACAAGCATTTCTACTTGTAAAGTGCAAAAGCCTTTGTTGCTCCAAAAGTCCTGAGTTTCACTAGAATAGTGATCTCAAGTCTCCACGACTGAGGCTGCTAAGATTTACTTAAAATTGGGGTGCTAATTTTTATTTATTTTAATTTTTCTTTGGTATTCTAGTTCTTTGAATAATGCTTATCTTCAAAGTTCTTTCTAGGATAAATCTTAAATGCAATATAAAAATTAATTTGATGTGGTATCTTAATTTTCTGTATTTATTACTTCTGAAAATGTTCCTTGCGAATCTTTATTATTTCATTTTATTCCGACACATCTCTATAGTATATGATGACACTATACAATGACTTTTGGTAACCTTTATGTCGGACATTTTTGTTTTCAACGACAGATACACGTGATGCGACAAAGAATTATGATTTAAGCTGCCCTAATAATAAATGAGAAAAATGAAGCTAATGGAGCTCACTTACGAAGAAAAAAAATTTTCTGATCCTTCATTTTTACCCCATACTTTATTTTCTCTTCATTTTTTTTGCCTCGCGGGAAAGTTTGAAATTAAGAGAAGAAAATTGGAGTTGGAAAATGACAATATATCTAACCTCTTATGTGAATACATTACCACTTTCAACACTTCCTTTTCTTTTCTTTTCTATTCTTAGTCTAACCAAGCACACCTATGTATCACTTGTATGCAAGACAAATATCTAAGGTTACTTTGGCGATTAGTGATACGTATGCGGTTCACCTTAAAGGTCCTTCTCCTACGAAATAAATGCAAAATTGCCAGAACATGTTTGAATTGATGTGTGGACTGGCAATAAATAACAATGACCTGCGTGGGCTGGCAATAAATAACAATGACCTGTATGGACTGGCAATAAATAACAATGACCTCTGTGGACCGCCATCAACAGTTACCGTTCCTCTTTATTCTTGGAGGGTTAACAAGAGCTGGAGAATCATACATGTGCAGCAACCAATTTCAATTTGGCAAAGTTTTTCTTCCATTTTCAGTCCCTTGCCAATGTCTCCACTGAAGCTCCTTGTTATTCTTCTTCAGACTTTAACCACTTTGAGTTCAGTTTCCACTACTGAATTTGTCTACAACACAAACTTTAACTCCACAAATATCATCCTATATGGAAATGCCTCTATTCAGGCTTCCATTCTGACTCTCACAAATCAAAGTTGCTTCTCCATAGGCCGTGCTTTTTATCCTCACAAAATACCTACCAAACTAGCCAACTCTTCCACCTTTCTCCCCTTTGCAACCTCCTTCATTTTCTCAATTGCCCCCATTAAAAACTTTATCACCGGTCATGGCTTTGTCTTCCTATTCACACCATCAAGAGGTGTAAATGGCACGACCTCAGCTGAGTATATCGGTCTTTTCAATCGCAGCAACGAAGGCAATCCTCAGAATCATGTTTTTGGAGTTGAGTTTGATCCAGTTAGAAATGAAGAAGAGTTTGACGATATAAGTGACAATCATGTTGGTATCGACATAAACTCACTTCGTTCCTCAACTTCGCATGAGGCTGGCTATTGGGGTGGGAAAGGTGACAAAGAATTTAAGGTGTTGAACATAAAAAATGGAGAAAACTATCAGGTATGGATTGAATTTATGCACTCCCAGCTTAACGTTACTATGGCTCAGGCAGGACAAAAGAAGCCTAGAGTACCTCTTATCAGTAGTAATGTTAATCTTTCGGGGGTTCTTATGGATGAAACATACGTGGGATTCACTGCAGCAACAGGGAGGATAATAGACAGTGCTAAGATTCTTGCTTGGAGTTTTAGTAATTCAAATTTTTCAATTGGTGATGTTTTGGTGACAGAAAATCTGCCTTCATTTGTTCATCATAAAAGGTTTTCTGGAGCACGAGCTTTAGCTGTAAGTGTCACCAGTATTGTGTGGGTGTTAATCATTGGTTGTGGTTATGCAGTGTTTTTCATTCTCCGCAGAAGCAAGGCACAAGAAGAGATAGAAGACTGGGAACTGGAGTATTGGCCCCATAGGATTGGTTTCCATGAGATTGATGCAGCAACAAGGGGGTTCTCTGAAGAGAATGTGGTTGCTGTAGGAGGGAACGGGAAGGTATATAAAGGGGTTTTGCATGGAGTAGACGTTGCAGTCAAGAGAATCCCTCAAGAAAGGGAAGAAGGGATGAGAGAGTTTTTGGCTGAGGTTTCAAGCCTAGGCAGAATGAAGCACAGAAATTTAGTAGGATTGAGAGGTTGGTGCAAAAAAGAAAGGGGAAATTTGATTCTGGTTTATGACTTCATGAGAAATGGAAGTTTAGATAAAAGGATATTTGAGTGTGAAGAGAGAATGCTGCTGACATGGGAAGAGAGGATTCAAGTTTTGAAAAATGTAGCCGCAGGGATTCTATACCTGCATGAGGGTTGGGAAGTTAAGGTCTTGCATAGGGACATTAAAGCAAACAATGTTCTTCTTGACAGGGACATGAATGCTAGGTTGGGAGATTTCGGATTGGCTCGAATGCATGATCATCATGGACAAGTAGCCAACACAACAAGAGTAATAGGGACAATAGGATACATTGCTCCTGAAGTGATTCGAACAGGAAAAGCATCAACTATGTCTGATGTGTTTGGTTTTGGAATATTGGTGTTGGAAGTAATTTGTGGGAGAAGACCTATTGAAGAACATAAACCGGGGCTAATTGAATGGTTGATGTCCCTGATGGTGCAAGGCCAATTGCACAGTGCTGTTGATGAAAGGTTGAAGGCTAAAGGGGGATACACCGTGGAGGAAGCTGAGAAGTTGCTTCAGTTGGGTTTGTTGTGTTCAAATTCAGACCCTAGTATTAGAGCAACAATGAGGCAGGTTGTGAAAATTTTGGAGGGGGAAATGAACAACAATGAGTCTGATGAAGAAAACATGGAGATGAGTTTGCTTGGAAAAATAAAATCATCTGCAATGTGGTCTAGAGCTGAATGTGCTTTACTATACAGTGGATACCCTTCTTTTGATGAAATTAAGACGTTCAGTTTTAATTTTAGGACTTCTGGAAGTGGCTCAAGTACATTTCCAGGATCAGAATCAGATATCACCAGAGAAAACAGATAATGTTTTAGCTTTTTACTTGTTGTAGAATTTAGGTTATCCAAATCCTGTTGAAATGAATAGAGAATATTCAAGGTCTAGCTTGTTTAGATCGAGTCTGTGTTCATTTCCCAAAAAAGAAACAAAGCAAAACAAAAGATGAACGACATTTTAGTGATATTTTAGAGTTTGTTTATGAGATTGTCATATAACTTCTGCTAAAAAAAGGTCTGGTATTTATATATTAGGTGGGTGAGTATTCAAATGCTTGATTTGATTACCTATGAAATGGAATTCTCGGAACAATGAACCTATTTAAAAAGAAAAGGCTACTGATCACACATCTAGACTTCAAATAGAATTGCGTTCTGCACGGTGACTTGCAGAGTTTTATAGCAGAGTTATTTTAGTTTTGTTGTCTTGAGAAGGATGGGATAAGTGATGTGTTAAAGGGATTTTGTAACATTAGAGATACTTTTGAAAAAAATAAAATATGGATAGTGTGTTTAGAAAAAAAAAAAGATATTACAAAAAGTAATAAAGATAATGACTTATTACTCAGGGAAACGAAAAAATAAAATATGGATAGTGTGTTTAGAAAAAAAAAAAAAGATATTACAAAAAGTAATAAAGATAATGACTTATTACTCAGGGAAACGAAAAAATAAAATATGAACCTAATTGCGCAAGTCCATATGACAATAATAAGTTTAATCATGCTATGACTTCCTTATTTTCCTTGGTCATAAAAGAATCGGTTCAAAGAATATTTAGACTTAAACCAAATTCAAAGATAACGTCGTTTTTTTATTTAAAAGATAATGTCCTTTTAAACCAATTAAAATAATTTATTAAAATTATTATAATTTTATTTAAATTTATTTTTTATTTTTTAAGATATAAATTTTTTATTGAAATATTAAATTTAATTTGCCATTTATTTTTAATCAACAATAAAGTTAATTTACTTAATTTTTTGTTAAAATATTATTGACTTTAATTAATATTTATTAATTTTAACTTTGAAAAATTTCTTTGCGCTAAAACAATAAGATTTAATTTGTTTGTTATGTTTGGTAAATAATATATGGATAACAGATAATTGACATTTATGTCAGTAAATTTAGGTGACTTAGATATATAGAGATTTAATTTAGTAGAAAGGATTACTCCAACGTAATATGATAAATTAAAGTTTGAATTTTGTTAGAAAAGGTCATACGTTTAATTTCCAACCTTTTTGGATTAGGATTATCTCCATCTTTTTTATAATTCGGATTATCTCTAAATAAAGATACCTTGAGAAATTAAAAAGATGACTTTGGTCTTTTCCAACACTTAAATATTAAATAATATATGTATGATATTCTAATTAGGATTAATATAAAAAGATATGCATAATTTCTTAATATAAATGTAGCTTGCAATATCGATTTTGTTATAAGATAATGTTGATAAAAATATATTTTCTATTATGATAAAATCTCACTAATTATTTTGTGTGAAATGTTATTTTTATTTATGTTACATTGCTTTTATAAAGTCATTATCTTATAAGAATAGTCAGAGAATTGTAAAAAAAATTACAAAATAAACCACATATTCAATGGACTAAATATAAGTAATAGTATTAAATTATAAATGTCTCATCACATTTTGATATGATAAATAATTAAAAAAGAGAGAAAAAATAAATATTCAAAATATACAGTAAACTAACCACTTTAATTATATAAAAAAATTAAATTAAATGTAAATATAATGTAACATACACATAAGATTTGTTATTTAATCACCAATAAAAAAATCATCAAGAAAGGAATTTTTCATTACAACAATTCCAATTTCTCAAGATAAATTATAATTCACTTTAAAATAAATCAAAATAATTAAAATAAAGAATAAAAAATCACAAGAATTATTAATTAAATTATTATTTTTTACATTTTATACATTATCACATTTATCACCAATTTAGTATTGTTCTTTTGTATCTATGGTGCTTGAGCACGTTAAGAAAGCAAGGAGTACCAATAACTTCAATTCAATTAGTTCCATGAAAAAAGTTGGATGGTGAGAACCAACGTGTGACTTTTGAATTGAGGTTCCAAATTCCAACCCAATTCACACGACACTTAAATTTTTTTGAACCACAGTCAGTATTGTGGCACTCAACATAAAAACAAGTATTCATACCAGAAGGGCACTCTAGTCCTTGTTATGGCAAATACCCATCAACGTGAATCAAATCATCAATGTAAGTGTCCATGATGATGGTTCTAGAGTAATTCTTCCATGGACGAGCTAAATAAGCCTTATTCTCAAACCTCACTGGATAGAACTTAGGGTCAGACACAATGGATTCCCCTTGTATTACTATTTCAGATGGTTGTTGTCTTTCTTTTCTACCTTGTGCAGTCAAAATACATTGTTGGTTCTCTAATGGTTTTTGGACCACAAAAGTGAAATTTTGGAAAACAACAAGTGCATTACTAAACACAAAGTCAATGGTACCTGAAATGGTGCAATCCCAATAAAATTGACGCATGGTGTGAGCATAAAATGTGTCTTGATACCCATCTATTGAACAATTGTAAAAGATAAATTTGTCTGCTTGAACTCTTAATGCCACTACCTGATGCTTTTGAGGTTCAAAAAAGTTCTCAAACCCTATATTGATGGCCACAAAAATGATCTCCTTAAATAGCTACATACATAAAGTAATTAACTTATTAGTCAAATATAAAATTTTTCTTGAATTACAAATGATTTTTATTTTTATTTTTTTAAAAAAAGATTGTTTAAATAAATTAGTGAATGTCTCTTTCATTAGTTTATTCACTTTGGACATTCAAAGGAGTTTGCAAATAAAGATTATGAACCTTAAAATGTCTAGAACGAAAACGTAAACAGTTTATTTAAGTTTATGAAAGTAACATGTGACCTTCCTATAACTTAATTAAAAGTTTTAAGGAGAAGTTTATCAAAATTAATTTTTGGCTAAGTTACTTAGTTGATCCTTGAATTATTTGAAAATTTTTAAGTAGGTCCTAAAACTAAACATTTTTTTAATTGGGTACATGATCATATAAATTTTTTTAATTAATTCCCTAAGATTTTTAAAATCGCCTTAAATTGTAATTTTCTAATGATTTTATGTCATTACAAACTAACCCTAGTCCTTTCGAGTAAAAAATGCAGGCATGGAGCTGTGCCCATTTTTTCTCCCTCTTCTTTCATTTAGTAACCAGAATAAAGAACATTAGAATTCACCCTGCCTATCAATGAAAAAATAGGATTTAAGAGGAGTACAATTGCTTGACCAAATAGGGCAAGGAGTAATAGTTAACGAATCAGAAAACCTAATTAAAAAAATTTAGTTTAGAAACCTACTTGAAAATTCATAAATAGTCTAAAGACCAAGTAATTTACCCTTAATTTTTTTTGTCTTACTTTAGTAAGTTTCATAGTTAAGCATATGAATAAGGTTTTACTTAATAAATTTATTGAATAAGTTCTTAATTGAGTTCTTTACCTAAATTCATATGAGTAATAAGTTAATTAAGTTTATGAATAAGAATAGGCACATATCAATAATGGCAATTCTGTAAGTGCTAGTTCCATTTATAAAGTTTTTGTTGTTAATTATTTGTGTCTTTTTTCCACCTTCACCAATAAACACCACGTGGGTCATTTCCTTTGTAACTTCAACATACTCTTGGTAAAAACCCTCCTTAATGTAGATCACAAATGACTTTCGATTTTTCTTAGGCATTTGTTTCAGTGCCTCATTGATGCTTTTGAAATCTCCACTACCATCTATAGCTACAGTAACATTAGGCCCTGTGTTTGGATGGAGTTGCATTTGCATTAAGGAGTCTATGGTGATCAACCCATGAGGAAAGCTTAGAATCATGAAGGAGTCGACGCCCAAATAATTTTGTAACATTCAAATTGTTAACAGTGTCAACCAATTTTGTTATAATGGCAAGGGCATTGTTGCTCATATGCATGTCTATCATTAGTAAATCCTTCATCTTTTTACCAACTTCACTTGTGGTGTTCTCAAATACATCCAAGCAAGTATCTTGGTATGTAATTGCACCATTAAGCCAAATATTTAAATTCATGAGGATTTTATCAACATTTATTAGGCCAAACTCATCTATTCCATCAAATGACCTTATTAACTCCCCAATTGAAAGATCCATGAGTTGTTTGCATGTGTCAAGTGCCATCTTGGCTCTAGGCTCCTTCTCAACCTCATACGAAAGATTAGTTTCTTTAAGTTTATCACCAATTTTTTAATGGTGATGTTAAAGGAAATTTTGATAAGTTCTTTTGGATTTGTGGTGTTTCTAGTCCCTGCTATGAGGTTTTTGCTCACATTCTTTCTTATAATTTGTGGGATGACAAAGTATTTGGACAACTTTTATAGTAGAAGCAACATGATTCTTCTTGTTATCCTCTATATCATAATTTGAATCATTCTCATTAAGGTTGACACCAACTATGACAACCACAACCATAGCCACCAGCAATAAGGTTGAGACACCAACAATGGTAATTCTCTTTCCTTTCTCTGTATTTCCTTTAGACATTTTATGTAATCTCTGTCATAAATGAATATTAATGTAAAATTCGTGAATGTAACAAATAAAAATAACCATAATGCTCCTTTGCTTTAATTAAACATAAAGATTTTGTTTTAAAACTCTAAAATGGTGTTATTTGATTTTGATTGTAATTTTTATTATTATTTTCATCTTTACAAATTTTAATTTTTTTTGAAAATGATCCTTATATTATCATTTAATGATAACATGTTATGTGACTAATCATGCAAGGTTAGCAACCATTTTGAGATAACATGCATCATGGTATAACTAAATGCATATGACATCATCATTAAGTTGCTATAGAGATTATTTAAAAAAATAAAAAATTTATGGAAATTAAAATCAACAAAACATTTTTTTTAAAGATCAAAATCAAATAAGTAATATTTACATAGATTAAAAAATGTATTATATTTTTCTTATTGACTTGTATATTGATTCTAGCACTTACTATGCAAAACAAAAAGCTTCATGTAAAGAAATGAAGGGAAAAGACTTACTAAGGCCAATGACTATTCTTTGTCAAAGTTGTTCAAAGATGTATCTTCACAATTTGGCATGGAAAGTAGATAGTTATTTATATATATAAAAAAGGTAATTTACACTAATTAAGTTGAATCATTCAAATATAATTGGTATTTTTATAAAATAATAGGTCATTTCTTTTCTAAAAAGAAAGAAAGAAAGAACGAGATACAGCACGGAGAATGCAGTCTCTCTCTATATAGTTAGTTTTTTAACATATTTTATGATAATCCAACAAATTTCAATTTTATTTTACATTCTTCCAATAGTGAACACAATATGAGGCAAGATCAGTAGTTGATATTAATGTATGTCTACATCTCAAATATAAGTTATAAATTAAAAAAAAATTACTTTCTTTAACTATTTCACACACACAACAAGAAAATGATTAAACACATAATTTTTTTATTTGACTATCAAATAAATAATTTCATATATAATATTATATAATTATCTCAATGTCTATTTTTTTATCTTTGTCATAGGCATGCATTTAACAAACGGCCCTAAAATTTAAAAGAACAACTTTTACTGGGAATATTTTGTACATAAATATTTTATTAAAATAAGTTAACACACTTCACAAATATTTGGTACACCTTAAATGAAAAACCAAACATAGCCGGGATGGTCAAGCTATGTCAAAGTAGAACTACTTCATGTAAAGCCCACACACTAACAAAAAAAGGTAGGGTCTCAATAGCTCACAACAACAATAATATAGTAAAAAGTAGATAGATAGTTAATAAAAAATAATAAAGATTTTTTTCTTTTTACATCCCAGCAATCTCAACCTACACCCTTTATACATTTCAGATTAGGTAATTCAGAATATAAAACCTTCATTCGAATTAGCCTTTCCATAACAAAAAGGAACACTCCTTGTAAATTATAGATTAGGTAATCTGAAATATAAAACTTCACTTTCGATTAACCTTTCCTTAAAAAAAGAATATGTAGCCTAAAGTTTTTGGGGTGCAGGAAGAAAAGGCCAAAAATAAGAAACCTAATGGGTTGCATCCCAACTTAGTTGAATCCATTTTGCAATTGCAGTTTAAGCGAAGATGAGGTGAATGAGGGGTCTTTCTTCAAAGCTCAACCTTGCACCTCCTTTTTCTTTTGATATTTTTAAAATTCCTAAACTAACCTTGCGTGTTATTTTTTTTTTTTTACATGCTTTTCTTTCTAGTTTACTAAATATGTAATTGTATAAACATAAATGTATTCTAGAATGCTCAATTCGATTTCTTTTTTGTTACGAAATACCCTTTCCAGAATTTTTTTTCTTTGTTATGAAAAACTCTTTCCAGAAATTATAACTTTGTTCTGGATTACGTGAAAAAAGTTTTCCAAAATTGTCACTCTGGAATATAAAAAGATTGATAATTCACATTCCAAAAAAAACAGGTTTATTGTCTTTCAAAAATTGGGAAAATTCTTGCAAACAAAATCTAAATTATGTGCCTGTTTCTTTTGAATGATTGGGTGCTTTTTAATGGTGTGCACGTTTCTTTTTAATGATTGGCTTAATCTTTTTCAAAACATTTTTTCTCATGATAATTCTGGAAAGACAATTTTAAAATGATGGTTTTGAAACCCATAATTCCTAATTTTGTACTACGTTCAAAATAATTATAGAAGAGACATTATGGAATACTTTGTAGATAGATATAATTCTTTCGAAACACCTATTTTATATCTCAAATATCGTACTTTTTGAAATATATATTTTATAATATTAAAAAATAATTACAAAACATCGAATCTATAATAAATAATGTGAGATATTTTGAGAATTACACAAAAATTTTAAATAAAAAAGTGTAGGATGATATTTTGAATGATTGGATGGAAGCATCCAGGAGATATATATTGTTGTCCTCTCTGGTTTTGGGCCAAAACTAAGACTAATTTTTTTTTTCTTTTTTTTTTATGGCTATACTTGGCACATCTTGTGCAAAGCTTTGTTGTCAATTATAAATAAAATTATTTAACTTTAAAAAGGATAATATTCTAATAATGATGTTAAAACACCAAATATTTTATAAAAGAAAGGCTCACTATAAAGAACCTAGACATTTTGTAATATTATATTTAAATTATATATAATTTAATAATAAGTCATCTTTTTTTATAAAATTAGAATTGATACTCAATAGTCAATTTATCTTTGTTGAAATTCTATTTATTTTTCATTGTCTTTCCTTATTAAAATTATAATTCATTATTTTCCCTGCACACTAAAGTTGATGTTTTTGTAAATTGATAATGTTTATAGCTTTGGGTGCCAGTGATAGAAACTGAAGGAACAAGATAATTCTTAAATGTTGTAGAGCATTCTTGGCAGAAGATGATTTGTTAAATAGGCTTTTGACGATATTGTAAGAACACCCCACAATGGTAATAAATTTGCATTGTATAAAGATGAAGTCCTAACAGATAATTATATAATAGATTTAGTCCATTAAAAATTCTCAAAAATGGGGTTTGGGTAGTGTGAGAAGTTATAATTCAACCTAAGCCATGCACAGATATAAAATCTTCAACAAGCATGAAACTGAAAGAGGATCTGTAAAAATCTTCAAAACAAAAAAAGAGGATCTGTAATGAAACTGTGGGTTCTGTTGGGATTGGCATGTTGTAGTGTGGGTAGCGGGAAGTTGAAAAAGAGAAGTGTGTGGATAAAGGTATTTACTATTTAGATAAAAACCTTTAAAAAAAGTGAGAGTGTGTGGGAAGTAAAATAGAAGGTGGGAATAGCAATATCCAATAAATCGAATTCCTTAGATGTAGTTTATTTTGGGACAACTTAACTCAAATCAGCTTAAAAAAAGGATCAGATTAGATAGTCAAGTTTATTAAAAAAACAAAATAATGGAAAAATAAAAACTACACTTAAAATTATTTATTTATTTATTTATCTAAGTGATCAACTGTGCATCCGTACCTGTTTGTCTTATTTCAAAATAATAATATTTTAAAAAAAAAACTTAAAAATATTTTTTTTTCCCTCATAAACAATAATTCCAAACAAACACGCAGTAACACTTAGGCCACCGCCTGGCCATCCTGTAGTTAAAACTTGGCGAGTTTAGAGGCAGCAACTGAACTCGATTAATTTCTAACGACCTCTCCATATGGCAATTCCACAATTCAGTGATCCATTTTGACTCTTACTAATACAAGTTTCTTCACACGAGGCCATGCAATTTCGTTCAACAACTTTGTAACTTAAATATTTTTTTATATCAATAAAATAGAAATATTTTGATTTTAATTTTTTATTTTTTATTTTTTTAGTATTTAATAAATTTTTAGTTTTAGTTTCAGTATTCATTATTAATTATTTTTATCTATTTTAATGGTGATGATGTTATCATGATGTCATAATAACATTATCATGTATCACATCAATAATTTTATTCAGTCAACAATCAATGATATAATCAAAAGTGTTATGTTATGATAACATCATAAATATTAAAATTAAAAAAACATATTTATATATACTAAAATAAAAAATGATATATTTATAGAAATAATTATAGATTAAAATAAAAAAAATTATAATTTACATAAAAAAGAATCTAAATAATTATTTTTTAAAATATAAATATAATAAAGATATTTTAATATTTTAACAAATCTTTATTTATTGTCAACTCTTGACATATGTTACAAATAAAAAAATAAGTGCATAAGAATTTATTTGTTATGGGATATTACTAAATAGTAATGAAATAAAAGTAAAGATATTAAATAAAATAAAGTACATTTATTATATTGTAAATAAAACATTTTATTTGAGTATTAAATTTGTTAATATTTATTACTCTTAAGAGTATTAAATTTATTTAAAATAGAATAAAAATATATTTAAAATAAACTTAAAAAAAAATTTTATTCTTGATAAATACTCAAAATTTGTGTTTGGTCCTATTAAATTTATTCTTTATTCTTGATCCTTGATAACATAAAATTTTTATTTTAAATTTTTGAAGTGCTATCTAAATCATTTTTTTTTCTTTTTAAATTTTTATCTAAACTAATTTAGAGATCAAAAGTATTTTTTTTTTTATTAAGGACCAAAAATAAAGAAAAAAATAATAGAGATCAAACACAAAATTTGAATGTTGATCAAGAAATTAAAAATATATTTAAGCATAAATATTTTTAAAATATTTGTTAGTCAAATTATTATTATATATTATATTTAATGATATTTTTTTTTGTTTTTTTTTTATCATTTGAAAGCATAAAGAACAGTAACTTATCTTATTAAATTTAATTGAAAATTATTTTGACAAAATGAAGTGCATGAATATACAAGAATAAAATCTCAAATAACTATACTTAGTTTTTTCATAGTGTTTTTTTAGTAAAATATGTTGTTACATTAATTATTTCAACAAATTATAATTATAATGTAACAAATGTGTGATTTTAAGTCAAATATTAAAATTATAAAAAAATATTTAAATATGAATTTGATCTCTAAAAAATAATGTCTTTTTGGTTTTGGTCTTTAAAAAAATTGACTTTGATTTTTTAAATACTATTATTTTTTAATTTTAATCTCTAATATCAAATAATATTTTGGTTTTAATTTATGTTATCTTTTAAATAATGACATAACAGTCATTTTGATAGTCCAATTATTTATCATGTCATACAAGAGTATGAGAGGATAGTGATGTATATTTTTTTTTTGTCAAATTATATTTTTAAATCACTTATTAATTAGTTTAACGTTATTAATTGTTTTAAACATATATAGATTTAAAAATACAATTTACTATAAATATGTGATTATTTTGTTAAAATTATTAATAATGTAACAAGTCATTAGACCGTTAAGTCGTTGTTATAATATTATTTAACCTTTCTATTTAACAATAGAAACTTAAACAAAAAAGTTCAAAGGATTAAATAAAAAAAATATGTTATTTTTCATGGATCAAATTGATATTTAAATCTAAAAAATAAACTTAAATAACTTTTTGATACCTATAAATATGAGTATTTTGGTTTTAGTACCTGACTTATGTTACTTTTTTATTTTAATCTCTACAAATATTTTTTTTCATTTTAGTCTACAAATACATAACATTTGATTGTAATCTTTATAAATATCACTTTTTTTATTTTTAGTAATTATAAATATGTCTCTTTTGATTTTAATACATATGAAATCATCATACTAACATAGTTTATTTGATGATGTCATAATTTATTAACTAAATAAAATTGATGACATGACACATGATGACATCATCATTATTAAAATAAAAAACATAATTAACGATAAATATCAAAATCAAAAATAAAAATTCATGGAATACTAAAATAAAAATGTTAGATACCAAAATCAAAATATTATTATTTTATAAGTATCAAAAAATTATTTGAGCCTACATCTATTAGATTTTTTATTATTGTTTTTTTCTTTCTCTCTCCTTTCACTCGTACACCCAAAAATTGAGATGTACTTTTAAATTTTTTCCTTAAAAAAATAGGTACCAGACCAACCAACTCTTTTGCCCTTCTCTCCTTTGCAAGTTGCAATCTCCTTCATTTTATGTAGGTTTAATACATGAGTAATTTCCTGAACTTTTTAAGAATTTTTAACTAGGTCATTAAATTAAAAATAATTTGTAGAAGATCAAAAATTGTAGAAATCAAAGATTCAATTACTTTTTTTTTGTTGTTTGGGGAGCAAATTAAAAATTGTCGCATAATTCAGATACTTACTAATGCATTAAACCTTGTACATATTTCCCCCATAAAATATTTTCTTACCTGTCATGCTTTGGCTTCCGTGTTTGTCACTCAGTCATGGGGCAAAACGGAACTACCTCATCTGAGCATACTAGCTTCTTCAAATTTCCCAGTGAAAGATATCAGGAAATATAGAATTCAATGACAACCGTGATGAAATCAACATGAACTAAATTTCTTTCTTAACTTCACACACAACGAGCTACTGGGCTGGGAAAATGATTATGAATTCAAGCAGTTGAAAACTTGATACCAAACAAATGGAGCTGTATTAAATCAATTTTAAGAATTGGATTGCTTATACATATGGATAAAACATGAAGACGGAACATCAAATTCTTATTATAAAAGCCTACAATTTACACTCTATATATGTAATTTACAAGAGGAGCGTGCATGAACACACACTTTCCCCCCTTCCCCTCTATAATTTTGATATAAATTTTGCTGTCATTAAAAATATATCTAGCTGTGTAATTAGAAAAATATGTAATTGACTATGAATCATCCTAATTTTGCTTTGCACGAGCTATCTCACCTGACTTGTACATTCTTGCTCGTCTTGAATACTCTTGGATCTTTCGGTCACGATCTTTGAGCATCTGATCCACGTTGTTTGATGAAAGTAGTAATGGACCAGAGAGGTGGTAGATATTGTTTCCCATGGATCCATGCCCGTCCTGAAATAGGGACCAACATCAATAACCAGCAAAACCCCAAGATAAATAACAAATGCATACAAATTACAAAAATGTGGCAAACTAGGGACACAAAAAGCAACATTTTGTCATTGTTGTTTGCTAGCAAAGTCATTCACTAACAAATGCTGACGGTTATGAAAGAAAAAAGGCTCTAGAATTTTGGAAGAAAACAATAATAATAGAAAAAACTAACCTGAATTAATGTTTCAGTTGATACTTTTTCGTTTTCGATTTGCCTGAGATCAATTCTCTGAGAATGGCGTTTTTTATCATGCCTTCTTCTTGACTCTGATCCATCAGTTGACTCCAAAGATTTTTGTACTTGAATTGTTTCTTGGGCCCTTGAGCGAACGGGGTTTTCTTTTTGATCTCCAGACAATGGAGTCCTACATGCCACTAACCCAGATAGTTTTGGTAGGTTGACTTTGTTTGAAATATGAGGCCGCTCACCAGCTTCCTTTCCAGCCATTTCACAGCCATAACCTGGAACCAATGGACCTGAATGCAAAGGCCTTTGATAAAGAGGCCCAGAGAAATAATTAACCACTTCTTTACGATCTTCTGACTGTTTGTGCGGATAAACCAAATGTCCAGATACAGGTTCTCTGTGAGGGTTGAAGAATTCGTTCCGGCTCCTTGAGTTTGGAAGGCGGTGCCCTTGCTGCATCAAATAAAATTTTGATATACTGAGATGAAATAGAGACAGGATGCAAGGCAGTAGACAAGGAAAAAGGGCAAAAAAAATGGATGTAATTTTCTATTGGTCCATTCAATAACCCAAATAAAAAGGAATCTCAATTATGGTTAGCAAAGAAGCAGTTAAACAACTGAAACTAGAGGGATCTTTGGGCATTAGGAGGTGCAGACCGTCTAAGTTCTGCAAGTTAGGGACTTTCCAGACTTCTTGAAACATCTGGAGCAGTGAATTGCATTCTAGGGGGATTTTCCCTATGTTGAGTCAATAAATTTATCTTTCTTGCTGCTTTTGATACCGGCTCAAAGAAAATTCTAAAACAGTTTCTTTATTTTACTGTTCTCCTCTGCGCCTTATTTTTAAATATGAAGAGGGCCCACTTTACTCAAAAATCAGTTGAACTAGCCTCCAGTAGTTTTTGTGTTCTAAAATCATCTTAATATAGTTAGCAGGGGCTAAAGCGATGAAAAGCAAAGCATTGAACCTTTACAGAACAAAAATTAACAAACTGATTTTTATGTGGAATCAAAAGACGTACAAATCTTCCAGATTTTTTGTTTTCTTGTCCCCCAATTTCATGGTCATTAGATGTAGACTATTTGGTATAACACTATGCCCAAAGGTATCCTACAGATGCAGGTCATATAATTTCATTCCCACTAAGAAGATGAATAAGGAGAAACTGTGGTTTTAATCTAGCTTGGATTACCTGCATTGACATGCCAGAGTCAGCATTGTCTTTGGATAATATAAATGTCTGAGGTTCTTTCTCTTTTCGAACTCCTGCTCTAAGTTTTTGCTCCTTTCCCCCATCAGCTCCTTGCCTGAGATGATAAACAAATATCTACTATTGTTAACAATAGTTGCAGGTAACAAGGCTCCCATCTATCACAAATGGATGAACCCAGTGGAGCAGAAAGCAAATTCAACATTAATCACGAAACACATATTTGCAGTTGCATGCCTTCAAAACTTTAGAAATCAAATATATGCATATTTCTTGTGTCACGTATGAGAGAGACCAATGATTTTGCTTTTGTTCATGTCAAAGATTCGACAATCAAATTTAACAACCAATACAAAATCAGCTAGATTACCTAAGAAAAGTTAAAACCACATCATATAATATAGTTCCTGAACATAATACAGCTCAAATTGTCTTTTCCTCAACATTTTTTTTATATATAAAAAAAATCATCCTACAGCAGGTACCTTGTTGCTTCTTCCCAATATTTAGTGTCAATCTCTTTGCTGGGAGGAAATTTTGGTAAACTTGATGGATCACAAGGAAGGGGTTCCAATGAAAAGAACTGTCAATGAAGGGGGGAAATATCAAAATGGAGAATCAAGGGCCTCCTAGAAGGTTAGAAAGTAGATGAGTTCCTTCAATATATTGAATAACAACATTGCATAAGAAATTTGATCATTATTTTCTACTCAATAAGGTACACAAAGGCAGGAAACAGCAAAAAGTGCTTCATTATCACAAGCACACACATTAAGTGGATAAAGTGGTACTCATCTCACACGAATATAAATACATTGTAGAAGGATGAAGTCCAATCTCAACCAGATTACATAAGAACACCACTTGTAAACATAAAACCACTTACCTCACTCTTTAGGGCTGTAGCTGCTGTTCCTCGAAGTGTGGGGTCTAAAGAAAGTAGGGTTTCGATAAGCCTTGTGGCAGCAGATGGACATTCTTTAAATGTTTCAGCAACACAACGCCTATAATGGTGTGGAGGCCTGAATACTGTTGAATGCGGCGTCCGCAACTTACGCCAATAGTCCTCAGATGGTGAGCCACAAAGTTTAAAAATCCTATGCAATTGTTCAACCTACAATGAAAAATAGGTTAAACTTCAGGTACCTTGCTCTATTACTGTAAAATATCAATTTGAGAATAATTGACAACCACTTATATTGATTTGGAAATTGAAATTGTGCATAACAGTGAAGAGACCACTTGAAAAATCCAAATGAAAGTAACAGTGAAAGCATTTATGGTGAGTAAATGATGAAAATTGAAAACTAGATTCTGAAGCAGCATACCTCTGTTTTTCCAGGCAATATAGGCCTGCCACAATATAGTTCCCCCAGTATGCAACCAGTGCTCCACAAATCCACAGCAACTCCATAATTAGATGCTCCAAGTAAAAGTTCTGGTGGTCTGTACCACAGAGTTACTACACGGCTGGTCAACGGAACCTTGTGATGGGGGTCAATAAAATTTGCCAGACCAAAATCTGCAATCTTTAAGATGCCATTGTTGTCAATGAGAAGATTTGAGCCCTTTATGTCACGGTGGAGGACACCACGACTATGACAATGATCCAATCCACTAAGAAGCTGCTGCATATAGCATTTAACCTGATATTTAAGAAACATCACTTAGAATTTTAGACATCTATGATAGTGGAGAGCAAGGACAGTTATTTCATAAAGAATTCAAATAGCAAATAAGGAGAAATGTTTCCCACCATTAAATCTGACATCAGTATGCAGAAGTGTCAATGACCAATTATCCCAAAAGCTTAAGCTATTAGCCATTTAGCCAAAAGGCTCGTTATTGGTTTTATTACATCTCTAACATGCTTGAATTATGGACAATGCACAGGCCCAATTTTACCATGTGTGGAAATTCAATTTTTCAGTTTAGAAGAATATGGGCAGGGGCAGCGAAGATCAAATTCCTAGCAAATTTGTTTAGAAAGCATTGATACCATGTCAGTGACCAAGTATCCCTAAAGCTCAAGTTGTTAAGTGAAGGCCCACGAATGGCTTTATTATATTTTAACAGGAATCCTGATTCCATGTAAAACAGAAGACTGCAAGAATCAAAAGAAATCTTCACTACCTGTGGTTCAGAAAACTTAATGCTAGGACTTGATGCAAGTCCTGTAAGATCGTGTTCCATGTATTCAAAAACAAGGTACAAGCTGCGAGATGTCTGCGATGTTATCAAGCCTTCCAACTTTATTACATTTGGATGGTCAAGCCTACGCAGAACAAGGATTTCCCTTGCCATAAACTTGACACTCTCAGCATCAAAGTTATCAAAGCGTACCCTCTTCAGTGCAACGATCTTTTGGCGAGTCAAATCATGTGCCTTATACACAGTACTGTAGGTTCCTTGGCCAATCTGCATGGTAGAACACCATAACATGACTCATTTAAAAAGTGAGAGAGAGAACAATCACCAACATTAACCATTAAGAATAAGATTCCTTTGTTCCACAAATAAGTTTATTCTCAGCAAAAAGACAATTAAACACCCTAACTCACACACTCTCTCTCTCTCTATTATTAACAAAAACTAAAATGAAAAACAATCCTGTGCTGAACTCATAGACATTACACAAAAAACTGCAAAATGAATTGTGCACAGAATCCAGTCACTTACTACTCAAACATTCTCATGTTAACAAAATTTTTTATATTCTGAAATTCAAAAATTAGGCTACCAATGTTTTTCCATTTCCCTCCAATCCACTCTGCACAGGTCAGTCAGAAGATTAATTTCCTAGACATGGCAATGTGTAGAAACTTATGTCAAGTGCATTCACATGATGGTAGTAATAATTAGTTAACTACATAACAGTTGAACCACAGTGCAATCACAAACTAAGCAGCCAAGGTGGTAAGTGGTAACTTACTTTATAAAACCTCTCAAAGGTATCCGCCTTCCGTGGTATCCACCCTTGGATAGCTTCACCAGCAACAGAAGAAAGCCATGTTGGCCACCCTGCTGCAACTTGCTCTCCTTCTAAACCCTTTGGAACCCTTCCAAGACCAGGATGATCAAGAAAAGGCAGTTCAGGTTTCTCCTTTTTCTTCTTCCCATTCCGATCATCGCACAACCGCATGGAACCATTGAATTCCTTGTCAATTAATGAAACTTTCATATCCGCACCATCTACAACCTTATCTTTCCCCCAAACTCCATCAACCCTTTTCTCCGAATTCAATGCAGAAACCTTCATCTTCGAGACCCTTTTGCTAGATGAAGTCAATTCCCTTGCCACACCCTCCCTGCTGTCTTCAACAGCTGCATTCTTGGAAGTTATGCACCCCATGTTGCAGCACAAAGCTATTATTCGACTATACAAAATTATTATCCTACAACCAATAACCACGATCACTATCCTCCACCTACAACTCCATCATGTAAGCCACCAACCAATATCCATGCATCGAATTTTGTCCCCCTCCAAAAACAAACCTGGGAATTTCCCCTCCTTAAACCCTTAAAAACAAAAAATAAAGAAATTCACGCTTCCTTTGCCCTCGTTTGAAACTTTCAAACTGACCCAATTACAGAGTCAGCGATTCCAATCAAATACGCAATCAAGAACCCTCCACTAACAGTACCCCAAATTGTCAACATTCAAAAAAAGAGGGTGGTGATGATCCTACCACAGGAAGACAATGAATCCTTAAATTGATTAAAAAAAAGTAATGGGAAAGGGAAAAAAATATACTTGAGTTAGAATGGGATTAAGGGTAAGAATGGAGTGGTTGGTGAATGGTGGTAAGCTTAATAAGAAAGCAAGTGTTGGGTTTGGGTAAGGATGAAAGTTCAACGCGTATTCATAAATTAAAGGGAATTATCTCTCATTCAAGACGGCTTTTGCCGACTAAGCACAGTCAACAGATCCTTCTCTCTCTCAAAGGCAAGAGTCTGCCATTGACGGAGTGGAAGGAAGAATTTTTTTTCCCCCTTTGACGGATTACTTTTATTTTAAAAATTAAATATTACTTTTTTGGTGCTGATAAAATATTTAATATATCTACATATGTAAATATGCAAATTGGTTCATGAATTCTTTTTTTTTTTTATGATTTTATCCATATTTTTAAGGAAACCGAATTAAAATTTCAAAGAATTTCAACAAACAGTTGATAATATTATTTTTAGTTTAGGCAGAAATTTATCAATTTCGTTCTCCCTCTATCCCATTTCCTTTGATATTTAATTTTTGAACGGAAAAATTGCTCATTTATAATTTTTTATAAGATCTAATTGATTTATTTATTAAATTTTAAAAAATAATTAATTTAATTAATAATATTAAATTTATCCTAAACTTATATTTTCTTTAAAATTAATTATAAAAAATTCGATAAATTTAAATTATACAAATTTTAATTATTTTGATCTTATTTAATAATATTTTTTCAAACATATTATTCAATTCATTTAAATTGTATTTTTTATGATTTTTTTTTATTTTTAAAACTAAATTTTAATGAAACATATTTAAAAAGAATATTTTTAAATCTTATTAATAGAACTAAATGATATTAATTAAAATTATAATTAATATAAAAATTAAATAAGTTTGTTTATATTTAAATATAAAAAAGAGTATTATAAAGTGAAAAAATATTCAAAATAAAAGAAAAATTATAATTAATATTTTCTTACTGGCGTTGGAACCGCGTCCCTTGTGAAATTGTCTTCCGATAATCACCATACCGACCAAAAATCTTGATAGAATATAATGAATATTATAAGACAAAATATATGTTAATAAATTATATTTTAGTTTTAAGAGAGTATACTTTTTTCAAAATTACTTTAAGACTAACAATACACGCTTTTTTTTTTTAATGAATGTGTTTTTTCTTCTTTTGTAAACAATTAAAAAATATACTTTTATTTTTGACAAATACTAGATAGAATCTTAAGGACCTGGCTATAGAAGGAGTATCAACAACTATTTTAAATAAGTATTTTTTATAGGTTAAAATTTATTAAAAATTATATAAATGAGTTTCATCATGATCTTGAATAAATTTTAATT
>JAMLFT010002771.1:0-24130 GCA_026544285.1 Pachyrhizus erosus | reverse complement strand
TATAAAATAAATTTTTTTTTCAGGATAAAAAATAAAAAAATATTAAAAACTAAATATAAAATTCATAAATTTTTATTAATTAAAATCATATTTAAACCTTTTCAGGGTTATAAATTTCTGTCATATCCCGTCCTTAAGAAGCAAGCTAGAGGTGTTTGTTATTTTAGGAACTAAAGCCTGCAATTAATTTAACAAGAACAATTTTGGATTTTGCTTCTTTCATTCTTTTGCGCAAGTCCTTTTCTCTCTCTCTCTCTCCCTCACTCTTTTATTTTTATTAGATTCAGAATCCATGTTCTTGTGCATTTTATATTTACAATACCTCCTGATTAATAATGTAAATCCTAAATTTTAATTGCTTATGTTTCTCCAGTGAAGGTAAATTATCGATAATGTAAACCCTTAATTTATGTTGCGAAAGCTAGAAAGGAAATAAAAGGTTGTTCCTTAAAGATTATGTTTAATTCTTTTTCTGATGCACGGTTTCTTTTGCTTTTACTTTTGCTGTTGCTTTTGCAGATGTTGCTTTGCCTGGACCCAAGAAAAAGGATTTCTGCAGAAGCTGCTCTAAAGCATGCTTACTTTATTGATGTAGATTTGGTATCTTTTCTGTTGATCTCTTGATCTCTGCCTCTTGCTGCTAATTGCTATTTATTATTTATGCCTTTACATTGCTGACTGCTTGTTCAATAATCTATGTTCAAGACCAATGCATTTTTAGGGGAGATTATTGAAGACTCTGACTATTAAAAAAAGGTAGAAATAAGTTATTGAACATTTGTGGGGTTTGATGATTTTAAATTGTTTACATCGACTAATCTTTTGTTATTATTATTTTCATTTAGATTTTGGAAGGAAAGTCAGTGAAGCAGCTGTGGAGATGCATTTTCCATGACTTTTCACCTTTCAATACTATTTTCCTTATAACGTTACTCTGCCTCGCATCGTTTTGCATTTGAATGTGGTACAATCGTGAGAGAATTCTAAGCTGAGTGAGATTTGCTTTTCGATTTTGGTCGTTCCCAGCTTTAATTCTTGGGTCAGTAGTTTTAAAGAATGTTATGGATTGATTCTTAAACAGTGCTAGTAGCATTAGACGGCCTTTTGGTCACGCGATATTAAAAATGGACAGGAAGAAGGTAAAGGTAAAGATGACTTCACAAACTTTTGTTCCTTGTTTTCTATGTGGTAATTGGTTGCATGTCAGATTCCCAAATTTTAACGAAAATGGTATTACAATTTTATATTTGTATATATTTATATTGTAATTTTGCACGCAAACATATATAAGAAATATCGAAATTTAGTATTTAAAAATTACTTAGGAATATTGATAATAGAGTTATCGCTTAATTTAATCTTTCAAATTGAAAAAGCTAATTCACCTCACTTTTTCAAAGAGGATCTCAACTTCACAAAGAAAGGATGAGTTTATGGATTAAGAGTCAAGTTATACAAAGTTAAATAAAAATGATGCAGTTATATCGGTTGACTTGCATGGTAAATTAAGCAAAAAATAAAATAAAACCACTGTCTACCCAATTGAGTAAAGCATATATTAGAAACAAATATATGACCAAATCAACGTGGCCCTAAGATACGACAACTTACGGATAAGCTAGACAAGTTAAAATATATAATTAAGACGAGGATGCAATTTAATCAGCTATTTTTTGAAGACAAAATGGGCTTACTTAATGAGTTGAACCTATATTTATTGGTCACACAGTACAGGTTATTGATATTCTCTTTTGCAGTAAATTACACTCTTTAAAATACAGTATTATGCCCATTTTTTTTTTTAAATTACACTTCCCGCTTGTGAGATTCATATGTATTATTACGCTTAAAAATTACACTTACAATCTTCTAAAATAAAAGGAAACAAAATAAAAAAGAAACTAGGCAACCGAAATAAATAGTTGATTCTTCTCCTAATTGACTCTGCCAAATATGGAAAATGAAAAAAGGAACAAACTTTAATATCTCAGCAATTTGAAACTTGATTGTTAAGTAATTCCACTAAAAAAAATATATATAATTTTTTCAATCAAAACCCGATGTTAATCATGTGAAGTTGACACTAAGGTCGACGACACTGATGTTTGTCAGCAAACATTTAATAGAATCAGCAGAGTAAGAGAGGACAAAAAAACGTAGCCATTACCAATTGTGTCTCAGGTTACCCAAAGCCTCGCTCGCCAAATTAATAGTAATAATATTATCAGAAAAGTGTCTAACTGAAAAGTGTGTCTAAGATTATTATGTAAAATTTACATCCAAGTGAGAAACAATTTTTAATAGAGGAAATGACAGGTGTAAGTCTCCTTATTAGCCTCTGATTCGTGTCTCGTTCCTTAGCTATCACCAATTTAGTGAAATCATAACATGCTTGACATCATAAAATCATATTTTTATAAAAAAAAAAAAAAAAAAAGGGAGCGGAAACATCTTTTTCATAACTAGCAATATATGCAAAAATAGCTGGAGGGATAATGCGACTCAATTACCATGATTGATGTCTCAAAATGACAATCTCCCCATCAAACAAAATTTGGGTTTCATATATTTGCAGATATACTAAATGTACATTTATACTTCGATCGATCTAAATGTATTTACTAGCACCTGTTAGCACCTGTCATCTACACCTCAACAGAAGAACATGGAACTCCTGACACTCTTATGCAACCTTGGAAGCTCTGGGATGGGGATGTTTCCCTCTGAAGCAGAACTCGAAGCTGTTTCTGATAAATAATCAAAATTCAAAAGTTGCCCCATCTGAGCTGAAGCATGGTGAGCATAGCATATTGGTGCCACTGAAGAAAAAAATGAGGGGAAATTATTATACAACATAAATTTATAACTTTTCTCATGAAAAAGACAATTCTGATAGTTATTTATCAGAGGCGTAGATGAAATTACCAACTGAGGTTGCAATTGTGCTCCTTTGGTTCCTGAAATAAGTATATACATCCATCCATATATATAAGCTACTAAGCATGACAATGCAGAGGTGAGTGAAACATTGTATAAACATAAAGGTAGAATGCATACACATAGGACAGCGAATGGATCAAATTTTGTAAGCCATCTGCCGAGAAACCAATTTCATCAAGTAGCACATGATAGTGTACAGGCTTAGATGTTCCCTATTATTTGGTGAGGAAATAGAAAAAACAAGGCACGTGGAAAAAGATGAAACATCAGAAATTTAATTGGCAGTCAAATATGTCACTATCACCACATGCTACTAAAATGCTTGTAAAATGAACATAAATGAGGGGAAAAAATGTGGAAGCTAGATAAGTAAACTTACAAACAACCCTGCATGAGCACACAGGTAAAAATCATAATTTCTTGGATGCGTGATTGTCGTGTCCACAACTGTCCCTGAAGAGGAAAATTTATATTACAATGATCCTGGGTGTTGCCTATATGCAAGTGAACAAGACAAGTAGCATACCAGGAGGAACATTTTCCGGACCATTAGGCAGAAACAGCCTAGTGTGATGATTTTTCTGAGCCACAATAACAGTGAACTTGGGAACATTAACCTCACCAAGATGTTGATAGGCCTGTAATTAGAATAGTTTATCATCATTCTAGAATTACGAAAGTATCAACAAAGGTTTATCATTTAATTTAGTACATGACTCAAGTAGCCCTTTTTTTTAAAAATAATTATTTTTCCAGAATTTGCCAAAATTGTGATCATTTTGTTTTAAGAAAAACTTTGAAATTTTTAAACAATAAAAAAAGGAGGCTCTGTAGAAAGATTAACTTATTCCCATTTTTTTAAAGAGCAAAGTGAGTAATCCAAACACAGTCAAACCAATAAGTAACTATAAGGACTCCAGCAATCAATCAGATTATCAAACTGAAGAATGACGGAGTTGCACTATAACCTTGATTATCTGGTTAAGCTCGATGGTCAAAACTTGTTTAAATTGTGATTCACTAACTCCATCCCTGAACATTGAAACACAGTTCAGATATTTAACAAGTGATAAACGAAATTGAGACAACCAAAAGTGGGTCCATATTTCATAAAATTTAAAGTTAATAACCACTTATCAAATACTGACACAATTATTAATAATTTTAGATATAATTTGTTGAATATCATTAGTTTCCTAAAATTAGACACTAGAAAATTTGTTGATTTCAGTTAGCTGATTATTTTATATTCCCTATAATTACAGGATACAATTGTATTTATTCCTGGGGTTAGATATGTCTTTTGTCCCTAAAATTAGAATAATGTTTTTTCAAGTCCCTCAAAAATAAATTGCCTCCTTTTGGTCTCATTTATAGAAATATATGTTAGATGTGGTCCTTGTCCTTTACCGAAGAGTCTCTTTTTGGCCCCTAGTTTATGAAAATAAGAATCCCATGACTCATTTCCATAAATGAGGACCAAAAGATGATTTATTTTTGACGCAATAGAAACATATTTAACCCTTATTCATGTATATAACTATGCATCTTCTAGAGTCCATTTCTCAAGGAACTGAACACAAAATCGAGATAAGATTCAACTACATAGCAGATATGAAAACATAAAATTCTTCTGATCACACCAATCAACAGCCACACAAAACCATAGGAAAACATATGAACATCATCATCATCAAGGCATGGTGAATCCTGTATTCACTACACTCCATTTATACACATGCAATTACTTTAGAAAAATATGAAAAGACCTAGTGTAGTATTTGGACAATCCAATCCTGTACAGCCAATAGTAGTTGGCTTGGCAAGGATACATAAGCAATCAGTAGGATGACAAGATATTAAAATAGAATAATTATGGAAAAATATATACCTCATAATCAACCAAGCAATGCTAATGCTCTCAAACTTAAAAAAGTAAAAGGAAAAATAGAGTGGTAAACAGTATAAATATAAGAAGTGCACCATACAATAGCAATAATAGAAAGACACCTGAAGACATCAATAATAAAAAGAGATTTTTAGATACTATAGTAGGTAATATCAGCATCTTCCAGTTTATAACATTTGACCTACCCGCCCACAAACAAGTTCACCTAAAGAACATACATGACTGGATATCTATAAAAAATAACAGTGATAGAAAGACACCTGAAGACAATAAATTGAGTTGGCTTGCGTCCATTACTTGATTCATAGAAATCTAAAAGCAATTCTCTGTAAGAAAAAACCCAAATCTTAATCATTAAAAAGAATTTGATGTGCACATGTACAAGCCATGATAGACAGAAATAATAATGCCATCATATTACATCTTGTATACAAAGTCATGAAGCATAAAAAATATAACTGCCACATAATATTACATAACAAAGGATTGTGATGAAATAACAGTATGATGAAATAGAAAGGAGTAAGGAAAAAACTGAAACAACAGTCTCTGCCCTTTGGCAACCCTCTCAATTCCTAAATGATTGTCTACCCACCTACATGCTTAACCTCTCCCTCATATTCATGCTTCCCAATTGATTATCTTTACTTCAGATATCAACCTCTGCTAGAGCTTACAATCAATGGGTGATGAAGATAAGTTGTCGATAATCCAATGAAGAAATTGAAGAACTGGAGAAACAAGGGATTGCAAAAATTTCTCTGATGCACGCCTTTAACATTCTCTCTTGCACAACTTCCTTTCAGAGTCTCTGTTTTTCTTCAATAACATTCTTTTAGTGTGATTTACTGATTTGTACAAGTGATTTTCACATAGAGGTTCAACTTATTTGTTAATCTTATCAAAGAGATTTACATATCACATTGTATCTTATCTGCATCAGAAATTGATTTATTCTTTTGCAACAAAATGGTTATGGATACTTGTGGGATACGTATCCTTGAGGTATCAAAATTTATCCATACCAGATACGGATATGGGACAAAAAAAGGTTTATCAGTGCATCAGAGATTTAGTGTCAGAAATCGAAAAAAAAAAGGGGAAAGACCAAACTGCTTCCCTTTTTCTCACACCATAACCTAAATTACCCTAACCTCCCCAGGAATCACTCCACTATACTAACAAACTTCAGCCAGCTCAGTAGCATCTCCACCCTCTGGTCATTTTTCTACCTACAAGAATATACCCTCCAATTTGTGTGTTTTGTTGGATAGTCCAATAACTACACTTGTCCCTCCACTGGCACATCTACACAATATAATCTTTTTTTTTTTTTTACAGAATTAATACTTGGGATCCTATCAAGGCTACTTCAAAATGAGATGAAATTCAGGGTAATTTGGTAATTTTTTTCCTAATAAATACAAAATAGCAGTTCAATATACATTTTACTCTGACCTGATCATACCATCATCACTCCCATTTTCCAATGGCTTGTATAGAGCATCAATCATCTCCACCTTGGATGCCTGCATTCTCACAGACGCTCTATACCTTGAAATCAGTGGCCAACATCGAGATCCAACAACCTACAATCCAACGTTATACGCCAGAATAATATGCTGAGGAGATAACAAAAAATCCAAAATGAAAGAATAAAGATACAAGAAAATCTAGCCTTTTTTGCAACAAAGATAAGGGGAATACAAAACCAAACTATCCTTACAGCTGCTATTGATGGACTGTCTAATCGACTGTGCGAACTGTGAGAGACATCCATCCCCAAAATCATCGTTGGGGTATCTTTAATCAGGGGAAGATGCCCAGAATGCTCTATTGCCAACAGAGAATTTATTCCTCCAAGCTATGTATTGAGTGCATAAAAAATTATTTAAACTATGCATGACAAGTCAAAATAAGTTATGTTTGTACTAATATCACAGTTATAAAGTACTCAATTACCTTAGAATTGATTTTAAGAAGTACATTAGTAAGGTATTGATCAGTGATCTTAACAGGGGAAATGCACTGTGTGACAACACCAATTTCACTCAGACACTTCTTTTTCCAAGGCCCTAAAGTTGATGAATGATCACAAGGTAAATAAAAAGATTTGATGTGAAGGAAACCCTAGAAACATTTGCCTAAAGATATACCATATATATCACAATTTTTCCTCTCTGGCAAGACACAAAGAATCAACTTGGGTTCTCTATTTAGTTTTGATGCAAGCAGGTCAAACATTCTTTCAACCCTTGCAACAGGGTTAGATTTTCTCAACTGTGGTTCCTCCTCTATCAAAGAATATGGTCGTTCAATGTTCTGCATATATATTTAAGTATGTTTGAAAGGGTTAATAAAAAAAAAAACAAGAAAGCAGATAAATATAACATCAAACATTAGAATATAATGCATGGTGACATACAATGCCCTTGCTCCTTCCACATCTGATCAGCTCCCTTGATACGTAACTAGTATCACAACTTGAAGAAAAGTTGACAACAGCCCAATAATCAATATGTGATGGTTGTAAAAGTGTCTATAAAAAGGAAATATAACATCATCAATTACTAAACTAGTTAACCAAATTTTAGATAACTGTTACAATAAAAGGTAGTCTTGAACACTTTCTGAATGTGAAAGAATAATGCAATACCTTCTTATTAAAATTCCACCTTCCATTATGGGGGATGCAATCATCATTCTTACCAACCTTCAACTGTGTCTCAAATAGAATTGAATCAATGTGTGCATTAATTTTCAGATAATTGAAGGAAATGATAGAAACTGGATCAGAAATGAAAGAAAATAGAATTTCTTTATTGATTGATTGTATCTCTACAAAGAATCCCCTGGATATTTGAGAGATCCAGGCCTCTCGCGAGTCCCAATTCTTCAACCATAATCAATAGATATTTAACTAATTGACTAGATATCACTCCCTCTCAACTCCTCTTATTTAAAGGAAACATGCCTTAATTCTTCAACCAACTGACCAAACTAACAATCTTCCTCACTAATAGACACTTAACTAACTACTAATCGGTATCTATTTATATTCTCCCCCTAACCATTCACCTTGTCTTCAAGGTGAGATGAACAACTTGGGACTGCTGAAATGAAGTTCCATTTATGTGCAACGTATTGAAGCAAGATGACCAAGCCAATTCCACCCAGCAGTCCAATAATAGCTTCCGCTCCACCCATGTTAAACACAAACATGTGAATGCCCCTGTACTCCTTTATTGTGCTGTCCTCTGCGGTATTTTTAGCTGTGAAACACAGCATCAGAGGCTTTGTAATTATACTGAGATCTCACGGCTCCCTTGTGAACTGCACTATCACACATGGTTGCAGCTGATGATGATAGGCAACAACCCCTTATCAACAAGGTGTATGTCATGCGACATAAATGGAACTAGGATTAGTTAGGGATTTAAGTTTGAATTTAATAAAATGAAGAGATACGAGATTTTTGTTAGTTTGTTAGGATAGAGATAACATATATTAGATGTTTGAATTTAATAAAAGGAAGAGACAGGGGATTGCTTTTAAGATAGAGATAAGGGATTTTAGATAGGAAAATCTTGTTATTCTTTTAGAAGGGAGATTAGGGGTGAATAACTAGGGATTTAGAGAATTGTAAAAGGGGAGAAAAACCAATCTTACTGGAGAGTTCAGGTCTCTTGAATACCTGAGACTTATTTATTGTTTCAATTTTGATTATTTCAGATTCAATAAAAGATTCCTATTGTCCCTTCAACAATTCTGTTTTTGTTTTATTAGATGATTACCAAGATCCTCTACTTTATTGAGTGCCAGTGGCAAGTTGATTACACTGCCCAAACCCAAAACCTCCAATTTTAGGCTCCTTTTTGCAATCCAAAAACAGCCCCGTCTCAATTTCATCTATGCTACTTTGATTCTTAATCTCAAGAACTTCATTTTTGCTTTTGTTTTCTGATTCTCTATCCAGAGTGTTGTTGGGTTTCTCCCAATTTTGGTAGCTTTTCTTGCCCATAATCCGCTTGTTTTGTTCTCTCAAAATCTTCATCTCATGTTTTGTTGCTGCTTTTGTCATCAACTTCTACCCTCCGCTCCATGGGTTCTTGGCTTTCTTTCTTCATCCCCACATTTGTTTTCTTGCTCCCCGGTTTCTGAATCTTGAAGATAAACCCAAACTTCCAGTTGGAATTTCTTGAGCACTTCCTTCCATCTGAAAAATCCACTAGGTTGCATTTTGGCTGTTCTACTCCTGAAAAGTCCACTAGGTTGCAGTTTGGTTGTTCTACTCCCAAGTAACACACCAACCCATGATAGTTTCATCTCTTCAGGTACTCTGTATTCCCCAAGATATTGTTCCCCATTGATCAGCCACTAATAGGCCTTGCTTCCATCAAATCTTGGAATCAATCTTGAAGCCACTCTCTTGACAATTTCCCCCCACAGCATCAGGATTGGAGCTCCAATACTGATAGAAATTGGATCAGAAATGGAAGAAAATAGAATTTCTTTATTGATTGAGGGTATCTCTTCAAAGAATTCCCTGGATATTTAAGAGAATCAGGCCTCTCCCAAGTCCCAATTCCATTTCACCAAATGACTAGATACCACTCCTTCTCAACCCCTCTTATTTAAAGGCAACATGCCTTATTTTTTCAACCAACTGACCTAACTAACCTCACTAAAAAACACTTAACTAACTACTAATAGGTATCTATCAGGAAACCACCTCCTTCACACCATTTTCTCTTTTATCTCTCCTATCCTGTGCACACAAAAATTTGAAACATATATTCGATCAATGCATACCTTTGGTGTCTCCAGGACACGACCTTCAACCAGAGTCAATTGTTTCTCAATAAAAATGCCACATGCAGCAAGAACAGGATCATCCTCGTAGCAATAATTTCCTACAGCCTATATATTTTAGTAAGTTTAACATATTAATGATAAAATTGAACACCATATGAATAATTATAAACTTACATTTTTCAGAATTTTGACTCTATCTTGAGGCTTTTGGCGTGATTTTTCAACTAAGGATGCTCTTTGCATTGGAGATAATACCTTTGTATACCGTTGGAGGGAAACAAGTGAACATAGCTACTTCACCAAAAGTAAAGGGAAGAAAATAATAATCAGATATAATTGGTCCAAAGGGCTAAACTGTTGAAGCAAAGTAATATAATTGATAAAAATATGAACCACAAGGTTTAGCCTAGATCAAAAATCAACAAACCTCCAAGGGAAGATAGATGGGCCGTTTTAGTTTCCCAACATCAAGACATGGAAGATAAGCAGATGAGGTAAGCTCTATGCCACAGTGTTTTGCAAAATATTCATATACAGTAATATCCACTGTCTGCTCTCCACTATTGTCATTATCACTTTTAACCTTCATGCTAAAACTGAGGAAGAAATCAGACTCAATAGTTTTTTGGGTCTCTAAGATTTTGTTTCCAGTTTTTTATTTCAAGTAAATATAATAGACACTTGACTTTCAAAAAACAAGCACTTACAGTTGCTGAATGCATGGTTTCTCACTCAACCCAGAAATTTTAAATTCCTGGTTACGGTGTGTTGCTTGCACCCTTAAATTTTTAAGCATTTTTTTGGCCTACAAATTACCAAAAATTAAGAAACACCACAGATAATTATTAACGCAGATTCATGAACCATATGTACAAGTTTGTCACCTTTTTCCAGTCAATATAACGGGGTTCCCTCACTTGCTGATTTGTTAACAGAAAATCAATTACAGGTCCAGGTCTTATGATCATAGTTGTTGACATGTCTAGAAAAAATAAATATTGTGAGGAAAAGAATACAATTTTATAAAATAAGATTCCAATATATGTATGAAAGCATGTCTACCCAAATTGAGAGACAATCCTCGCTGCGTGGGACGAAAACTGGAATGAAAACCTGAGGCTGCTGTTACACCAGCCCCAACATCGGTGAAATTTCTTGAGTCATCATGAAAAAATGATTGCCTTACCAAGAGACACCCACTTCACATTCAAAGGAAAATGGTTCAACTAATTTAGACCAAAGAGCTTATGATTAAAATTTAAATTCCATTCAAGAAACATCAAGATACTTTGAATTTTATGTTTAGAAGTTGTCTGGGTACCAATTAGCTGCACGCTGCCTCAGTACAGTATCAAGCACTCTCAAAGCATCTTGAGCATTGGTATCTGACTCAACCTCTTTGAGGGCAATAGCAATGGTCTGCAGGGGTATTTTGGTAGCAAAACTTATATCCACCATGAATGTCTTTGACTGAAAAGAATGTTTTGACCTTTTAGTTTCCTCATGAAGACTTCCATTAGCACCAGGACTCTCAGCAGTACTGCTAGAGTTAGAACAGTATAAGCTTTGAGGGAAAATACAACATGACATATATAAGACAGTCATACAAAAGACTTACCGTTTTGAAAATGATTTCTCCAGCAACACTTTGAACTCATACTTATTTAGTGGCAGAGGACCCACTGTGTACAAAGTTTTCCTTCCATCATATGCAAACCTTTTGCCACCAAGTTCAGAAGAGTATGTTTGGTAAAGTCTATCAATCACTTTTCTCCCAATGCCCTTGCTTTCAACAGCTTGTTTATCTTCAAAAGTAATAGCAACCTAGAAATCCTTCAATAAGCTAAAGTCCAAGATAATATAGAAGGGAAATTGCAGAGACAGAAATACTCAACATACACTATACTGGAAAAACACTGTGTCTGGAGCATTAACAGCAACTTCAAAGAGATTCACTAGTAAAGATATGTGTTGTCCTGTAGTCCCAACCCCACCCCTAGTGATAATAGAATAGTTTGTGGGTGTCATTTGTTTTGTTTCCATATTATGTGGCACTTCAGCAGCAGATGATTGAGGTGAAGCTGGAGACTCAGCAGCTTCTTCAATTCCAGGAACTTTCTCTGTCATTCTTCCCTTAGCTACAAATGACACTGTAAAACATCAATCACAAAAAGAACAGACCATATTTAAAATTCAAAGTACAGATAAACTCTATTACAAATTAGGATTTCCAGAGATTCTACAATTAAGTGTTTCAGCTGTACAATTATCCGAAAAATGCTTACGACTTTTCCGCCTAAAAGTAAGTCAAATGCCAGTTTGACCCTTATGAAACAAACACTGCATGAAAGTTCTCTAAAGCAACCCATTGGTGAAAATCAAGTCAAGCTCACACCATCATCTGTCCTATGAGTAGTAGCTTAATTAGATGCAGTTTTTCACTAAAGGATAGTATAATATACCCACTATAACATTAAGCTGGGTAGAAAAGAAGAATGTTTCCACAAAGCATCATGGGCCTGTAATTAAAGAAAAGAAACAAAAAAAAACTTGCTCAAATTTGTTTTGGCCATTCCTATGTTTAGTATTGACTGATGAGCACAGTTGGTGTGTTTTATTTTCAACCTTCAATTTTTGATTGATAAGTAATGGTTATTGTACTACCAAATTATGTGACAAAAATATAATGGATTTAATATTAGTCACTGACAGTACTTGCTTTATAAATTTGCATTAAAAAATCTAAAGAAGGGTATTATAATCCATATCAACATGAACCAATTGTGTAAAAGAGAAACAGATAATTTGTAGTGAATATTATAACCCTAATGACATGATACCAAGATATAGCAGTTCATGCACAAACAAAGACAACGTGTTTATTCTGAAATATTAAACATAAAAAAGAAGACGAAGATTACCAAAACGCTAGCTCCACCAAAAAAGCTTGAGCTAGCTAAACAGAAGCTTATTAAAAACATATTGTCAAACTTCATACATTGCATACAAAATGAGATATTATTTAAAGATAAAACATGCACAGAACAAATAAGTACTAATATACAAACACTTTTAATCACATCTATGCACTAATTTCCTTTCAAGAAAAGACTTAGAAGCAGTTCCTTAGGCACTTTTTGGTGGTGTTTTTTTTTTCCAATTAGAGATAGAGTTTCACCTCGATATTCCTCATAATAAATGTTTACATTAAAAGTCAGCATAGCTTCCCGATGTGAAACTGCAATTCTGATCAGAGACTAGCACTGAAAACACCTAAGGAACTGTGTCCAACTTCCTTCCTTTCATAAATTCACAATTTAGACAATGAATCAGCATAAAAAGAGAAAATTACAAATCCTAATAACTTGTGAAAACCTAAACCACCAAATAATAAAAAGAAAACACTGGTTCAAGGTTATGATACAACAGATATGTTGTTGCTCAAGTCCGGGTTACTTTTGTTGAGGGAATGGTCAGGAAAATAAACCCAATTGTATTTGGCACCTTCATTTTTCCTCCCTTCCAAGCAATCAGTATGTTATTTTATTTTATTTGTCCTATGAGTATCCTTTACAAAGACAATCTTATTCGAGTCACAAGACACCTCTCAGCGAAGATTGGAAGCTTGACTCACCACACTGTCAAAAAAACAAGCTCCTTCCACCAGACCCACCCCTTCGGGTAGTAATCACTGTGTTATAACACAGACAGGTAGGCTTTGAAAAACCCACTCCCTAACTTCAAGAAGAAAAAATTTGTTAAGAATGCGACCCAACACACAACAAAGAAGAAGAATAGCCCAATGCAATTCACCGGCATTTTGCAAAAATAAGTATACAGAAAGAGAGGTAATGCATGCATTACAACTTACAAGTTCGAACAAGTAGCTGCGAGTGCGATCAAACGAAATGCAAAGAAGACGAAGCGGTAGCAGTTGTAGGGTAGGGTTTTGGGGGAGCAAAAAGAATTTCAAAATTGTATCAGTGACTCTTCGCTTCGATTTTACGCTCCACTACTGAGGAGCGGAGGGAAACCACTTTCAACTCCTCGCACAGTCCACTCTTAATCAAATGTACCATTTATTAATTAATATTAATATTAATATTAATTAATTAACCTCCGAAATTCACCCAATTTTAATCAATATTTTTGTTATTATTTTGAACAAATATATTTTTGTTGTTAAATAAACTCTTTTACGCGTTTTTTTTTCTGTATCTCTCTTTTAAAATTGCCTGTCTTTTATTTATTTATTTGATTCTTCTAAGTAATAGATTAAATGAGAAGCTCCAAACATTTAAAAGAAATAAAAAGAAAATTCATAATTCTTAAAAATATTAAATAAAGAATAATATTTTATGAAAAATCAATCGGAAAAAAAATTAAAATAAAAGAATAAATGAAAAAAACTCACAAATTTTTGTGGAATTAAAAATTTAACAAAATATTTTTAAAAGAAATATTCTTAATCTATTTATATTATAATTTATAATTTTATTTATTTATTTTGAGAAGTGTTAATAATCTATTGTGTAGCATATTTTTTCTAACACACACTTTATTATTAGTTATAATTTAGATTAATTTACTTTGTAGGCTATTGAACTATATATTTTTTCAATTAGTCTTTAAACTTATATTTATTTATTTTAATTAGGTTCTTTTGTTTAAATGTTATTATGAAGAATTAACTATTTCAGTTACATGAATTTGTAGCAAGGTTATTGTAGAATGAAGCCTAAAGAGACTTGTGAAATAATATTTGGAGCAAGTGAACATGTAAAAGTAAAAATATTGGTTAAAAAATTTAATTGAGAATATTTAAATTTAGAACTTATAGAGGTAAGAATATTGACCTAAAAAGGTGATGACAAAATTCTCTAAAGATGTTAGAATACATAATACAAACTTATTAAATTAAGTAACTGATTAGATTCTTGTGGTTAATTTTCTATATAAGAGTTAGAAGAAATGACTCAAATAAAAAACAAATACAAGTTTCAAGGATTGAACTAAAAAAAATAATTTAGAGATATAATTAAAATTTGTCAAATAATTTAGAGACCTATGAAATAATTTTACTTTTTTATTATTTTATTTTAGTTCGTATAATATACTTATTTTTATTTTTTAAAAATAATTTATTTTTAGTCCTTGTTGATGTTTTTTTCAAAGGAACAATACAACAACACTCATGATGAATCTCTAATTTTTATACTAATCCCTAACACTAGAGTATCTTTTTTAGCTAGAAATTCCTTTTGTACATGTTTTAAACATGTTGTAATGCCCGTCTCATTGTGGACCAATTATATTGTGACAATTATCCTTGTTAGGCACGTCACAAGCATGATGTTTACCTCAATGATTTTGGCAAAATTTTACAATACTTATGAGTCACTTTGTAGTTTATAATCTTTTTCATTTTTTTAGTTTTAACATTTATACAATGTTATTAAAATTAGATAAATTATTTACCTAATAAGGCTATTGGGCTAATAAGTTATTGATTAAATTAATAGATCATTAGTTGAACCACATAAATTGATATATATTATAATAAAATTATAATAATACGAAGATGATTAAATTTATTTAATATATAACATATATATGTTTGTCATATATACATAACATGTTAGGGTTACTTAGTGGTAATGAAGGCTATTTTGAAAGGTAAGGCCTTTAGTTCAATTCCTAACATATATTGTATCTTTTGTGTATTTTAAGTTTGGTTTTATTGTAAGAATCATAAATGATTAGGTTTAGCTTTGAATTTTGACTATGTGTGTAACTTGGAATGTAAAAATTGTATAAATGAGAGAGAGAGAATGTAGTTTGAATTTGAAACAACTTTAAGGAATGTAGAAATTGCATGGATGAGACAAAGAATAAAGTTGAAACTCATTTAAGTGAAATATGGTCTCGAGAGCCAATAACATGTTCACTTAAGCAATGACTTGACCATACTTAAGCGAGATGGATCAAGCTATTTGTAACGTCCCAAATTTTAGTCTATAAAACACATGTTGAATATCTTTTTTATTTGATTTTAAAACATTTTCATTTCGTCTAATTGCGTGAAACGTTTTATACTTAAAGATATATGGCAAGTTTTTGTGGAAAATTAAAAAGCTTTTGTATTTGTTAGTGTAAAAGCAAAACCAAATATTTTAATGTTTAAAATAGATCTTGTTGACAAAAATATGAAGTAAGTAATGTGACTTCACAAATAATACAACTTAGAAAAACATGGAAAGTAAGAGAAGTTACATATATATATAAATAGTTATATGAAAAACAGTAAACCGAATGAAATAAAGTGACTGCATAAGCATCTATGGACAATGCATAACCCATCCCAAGTAGTAAGCTAAAAATACAAGTGGCAGAAAAGCTAAATGGCTATTATATATACCGAATATCTAAATTCTAAGTCTATTAACAAATACAACAAAAGAGAAAATATAAACTTAGAGCAGTCATCTACTGCCTCTAATCCAGTGTGTGTTCACTGCGCTAGATGTAGGTTGGTGGGTCAAAAAAGTCGGATGATCTCACTAGCAGATTCTCCAAGAGGTGACCTCATTAGGGTACTCCTACAGGTTCTTTTTAGGGTCCTCTTCTTCCTCTCCCTCATTTAACCAACTTGCTTTTCTTGCAACAAAGGTTGTCCTTGACATTTCAACCAGTACCTCTAGTACCTTAGTCTCTAGTGTTGAATCGTTTGTATTAATAGGGACACACTCCTCCTCTTCCTCCTCCCAAACTCCATAAGACTAAGTGCCACTTGAAGATGTCCATGACTAAACATTATTGACAATAAGATTCAGGCTTACATGGATTACCAACATGCAAAAATTGTTAGCATGCTTAATGACTAGGTGAAGTCTATTGACTTTGCATTTAATGCTAAGATCAATACATCTCTCGCTCTCACTCTTGCCATGCTACAACAATTGGTGCTTCAACCTCCTCAACAATAACCATAACAACAAAAACCTGAACAACCTCTTACCCAATGACTATGATGGTCTACTCATATTTCTTGCCCACTTTTTGACAATGCCAAAATGAGGAGAAAAATTTAGTAGAGTAGTATAAGACTTAAAGGGAGTTTTGAGTTTTTCCTTGTAAAATATCTTTTGGTTAATTTTAATGAGTTTGAGGTTTATTTGTTTGCATATTATGCTTTTTCTCTAATACTTGTTTGCATGCTCTATTTTGTTACTTGAATATTAGACTCAGGAGGAGTTTGATATTCCATGTTCATATTTTAACATATGTTTTGGCTTTGATATTTTTATATATGCATCTTTTGATCAAATTACAATATTGTTTTGCATCATAAAAAAGGGAGAGATTGTTATAACCAAAGAGGTTGATGAATGTCAAATCACTAAAAAATCTATTATTTTGATAATTACAAAAATATTATAATTTGAGATGACTAATAGTTTTATAAATTCTTGAATTGTATAGAGAGAAAAAATTCATGATGTTAAGAAGTCTTAGTTACTACAATCTTATACTATTTCATTTCATGATATTTATAATTTCTAAGAGTATTTTAAAAAAAATAAAAATGAATGTACTGACTTGAATTTTAGTTCATTTCATTCTTTTCTCTCAACCACTTCCTTCTTTTAAATTAGCACTACCATTCTTTTAGAAAGCATAAAATAGTTGAGAATGATGCTTATGAATTAAATTTTTGTTGAGAGTTTATTGTATGATTTTAAGATTCATTTAAATTGGTTAAATCTAAGTTGTGATGGAAAACATAAGGTAGAAGTAAATGAATTAAAATGTTAAAATCCTAACCCCTTGTTTGATAGGTTAGAAGTTAAGAGGAAGGGTGGATAAAAATAATTTATGATTAAATTATCACAACTTTAACAATTCATATATTTATAGGTACCATCCTTGTCAACCCCGTAGTATTTTGAAACTTTTTCTAGTTCCTTGAATTCAAAATGTTTAAAGATGATTTTTATGATTAAAAACATAGATAAAAAGTTATACTAAGGATAACAACTTGAAGAGTGATTTTCCTTTTCTGCGTAGAAACATGTAAGATCCTCAATTCTTAAGGAATATAAAATTTAATAATTTGAAATAATTGATATTTTATTTAATAATTTTCTGAGAAATAATATTTAACCTAAATAAAAGTAAATAAAATATGGATAAAGAAATTAATATTTCAAGTGATTTAATGATGAATTAACCATATAAAATGGAAGGAAAAATAAAAGGAAGAAAATTGGAGAAAATTTTAAAAAATAAAAAATAGGTGAAAATGTAGGAGTTGACCAGAGTCAACTAATTAATGGTATTTCTGTAAATATCAAGTAATTAAGAAAAAAAACAAATTAATCCTAAACTAGAGTTAATTAAGTTAATGCACCACATTAGTGTTTGTGAGGCTAATAAAGATGAAAACTGAGCCAAATAATCCACTTAAGCTTGGTTGACCACTTAGAAACTTGATTAGCGACTTAATCATGGAAATTAACTTAATTCAGACCTAATGTGGGTCCTATAAAAGGGCCCACTATGCAACTGGTCCCATTCTCTGAGCATTGTTGTTGCCAGCCTCCCCTAGAGTTACAATAGATTTTTTTGTTGCTTTGTGGTCATCTCCCTCACTTATCCACCCTTCTACACCTTCCCCTACCTCTCCTATTGTAGTTTGTGAACCTCCAAAGCCTTCATAGCTTGCATGGCAACCACTAGAAGAGGAGAAATTGTTGTTGGAGTCACCATATCACCAAACTTTTATGTAGAAAAATTTGTGAGTCTTCACCTATGTAAGGAGAAGTTTTCCTAACTCATTCTAGTCTTTTTTTTTTTCATTTATTGTGCAAAGGGAATGAAACCCTTAAAATAGCTTCTTGATGGTTGGTTTTTAAGTGCTAAAATTCTTATATATATGACAACTAACAAAACATGTGAAGTATTGAATGCTAGTTGGTGTTTTCACAAATTTTTTGTTGAGTATAAATCCTTATATTTATGTGAGAAGCATGTGAAAATTTTTGTGATGAATGTGTGGTTGGAAAATACTTTTTTTATGGCTTAAAATGTGGTGCAAATGCTTGGTATTGTGGCTGGAATTTTACTCTATTTTTGCAAGGAAAAATAGAGGAATATACGTTGTAAAAATGCATTTTTATTTGGCCTTGGATGTAGGACAAAAATTGTTGACTTAAAAATGGAATATAAACTGTATTTTTGAAGCTTTAAGGCAAACAAAACAAGTGAGGAAGACAAGAAAATAACTAGAATAATTTTTGGAAACAAACTTGTAAGCTTGTTGGAAAAACAAAGTTTGTAATGTGGCTGAAACTTTAAAAAATTTATCCAGAGCTGGATAATGCTTGGATTGGACCAAATTTTTTTGAAAGGACCTATAACATGTAGATAATGACTAGGAAATTTTTCATAAGGTTTGGATTAACGAATAAAAAGATATAGATAAGTTTTTGGACGTGGTTTCTACAAAACAAAAATTTGTTACAACAAAGGGAAAAATTAGAAATTTAATTTTGTGGTTGGGTTGACCATGTAAAAATTTAATTTTTTATATCAAGAAACATAGAGGGACAAGAAAAAACAAGTAGGGATGAAAGAAAAAGATTTTTGATATTTTTAAAAGTGTGAAAACTAGTCCAACTGAGAGGATTTATCTTAAACTATATCGATTGGTAAGAAATTTGGACCTAAAACTTGGATAATTGGTTTGGAAATTTAATTATAAGGATATAGGAAAAAGTTTTACTCAATTCGAATTTAAAACAAAGGAGAACGACTATTTTTAAGAATGTACTAAATCTTTTGAAGAACTAGAAATTAAAAATTTAAACTGCATCAATTTTGAGTTGGGATGGAAAATTTAATTATAAAAATGTAGGAAAAATCTCACTTAAATTGGATTTAAAACGAGGAAGAAATGGATTTTTAAAGTTTCACTAAACATTTTAATTTGAGTTGAACATTAAAAAAATAAATTATGGTGAGTCAACACTATTTTGGACAATAAAATGGGTCATTTTAGTAAAAAATTAAATTATAGGAAAATGAGAAAAATTTTCACCCAAATCAAATTTAAAATGAGGGAGCAACAAATGTTTAAAGATAAAGCGAATATTTTTAAGAAAATCAACATTCTGGAAAAAAATATTGAAAAACTTGTAAATTTTTAATTGGAAAAGTTGAGAGTGATTTTTGACAAAGGATTCTGATTTTTGGTTAGAAAATTTAAGTATTTAAACATGAGAACAAGTTTCATAAGAATCAGATTTAAAACGTGAGTCTCTTTAGGCATTTTAAGGATCATTTTGAGTCTCTTTAGCTATGAGGGATTTCCAAATAAAATTTGAAGAAATTTCTATAAAATTTATCATGAAAGAAAATTTTGACGTAATATGTAAACTCGATGAATTTACAATCTAGAAACTTGATGACTTAGACCTCATAGAATTGGAGGAACCGTGAGGAGAACCTTAAAAACCAAATTCTTAATAAGTTCTTACAAACCAACCTAATTAGATAGTTGATAAAACGCATAAAAGTGAATTACGAAGGATAACTTTCAAAGGTCCTCAAAAGAACGAGTTGACTATCGTTAAGGAGGAACTGTTGTTGCCAACGAGACTACCCTAAATGAATTAATATCAAGTGTTAGTAGATGAGACATTGTTTGGTCGTCTTAGGAAGCACAGATAAGTGTGATATTTAAAGTTGAGAAATTGTGAACGTGATGAACTCGATGAATGGGTAAGCTAATGGAAATGCAATGATTGATGGGCGATGAGTCTCATGAAAGTTGATGAATTATGAGGCCAAAGTGTTTGTGGTTGTAAGACCAAATGATTGAAGGCTAAAGAGCGTAATGTTTAGATGAGAACACGATGACTATGTTGATGTGATAGTTGATGAAGGCGAGATTTTGTCCCTATGAAAAGTCATTGTGTTAGTATCAGTGATTTGACTAAGACTCGGTCACGATGGTGATGGAGGTGGTTGACAAATAATACAATAAAGACGTGTGTGAGAAAATTAAGACTAGAGAGTGCATGAGTTGACTATAGTATGCTACCTAAGGAATGTCTGTATGCCTGAAGAATCATACATGATTGTGTTAAGGTGTCAAGTTGTGAAAATTCTAAAGATAGAGGGATTCACATAACAAGTTTGTCATCCTTGATGAATACGAAGCATTACCATGGTTGGTCGAGAGTATTCTGATTCAAGTACTAGACAAGATATGTACTCTCAATCGTCACTCGAAAGCAAACAATGATAAGTATACGTTACGTAAGACCTCTGTGACTTGGAGGGTCAAGAGGCATTATGAGCCCAAAAATACGATTAGTAGTTAAGTAAATAGGACATGATGGTGAGAAATAAGAATGAGTGAGTGTGTTTGTATGTGTGTTTGTGTGAGTCAGATTAGACGAAAGACTCATTCCTTAAATCTCCATTTTTTTGGATACCAATGTCGAGGTTTTACTAGTTGACTTTTCGTCTAGCAATGTAGCCCATCGAGGAGCAGTCTGCAACCCACTATATGAAGAAGATACATTTACTGGCATAATGGATTCACTTTTTTTCCACTCAAGGATACTTCCCATGGGAGGCCAGTTCATGTCAATCTCTCCATCATATTTACACAGTCTATGGCACCAGGCTATGCTCATGAGCTAGTTCCTCCTCCAGTTTCTTCTGATTGTGTTGCACCTGACCCCACTATAGCAATAAATATTGATGAACCTATTGTTGAGGCCCCCTCTCCTCTTAGGGTGATTCTAGAGTTGACACTACCTCCTTTTGATCTGCATATTATGTGTGGGTTCGTTTTGCCTGGACACACCATTGATTGGAGTTTATCTCAAACTCCTTCCCCTTCTGCTTCTTCTACTACTGATGGATCAAGTCTCGTGTAGGCAACTGACTTAGAGCCAATGGAGGAGAGCTTAGAGGAGGAGGATTCATATGAGGGATCTGCATAAAGTAAGGAGATGATGTACATCTCAAGGGTGTGTGTGTATGGATGCATGTATGTATGTATATCATAGGATTTACTACTACTGTTCTGATTAGGATATTATGTATGGGTAGACTAGGTTATTCTTTTGTATATGAGCATTGTAAATCTTCTTTTTAAAAAACTTTATTCTTTTTGCACCCTTGATCTGTATATTGACACTCCTTCATTACTATTATTTCTTATGATTATGATGTGAATGAATGCATTATTGCTTTGGTAAGATTTGTTGATGTATCTTTTTGTATGTGATTTACTATTTTTGGTATTCTATTTTTTATATTTAAAATTGATTTTGCTCAAGTTATTAATGCCTTGTACACGCTGATGACAACAAAATTTTGTTCAACTCTTATTTAGCTAATAAAAGTTTTGTAAGGCTCGTGTAAGTAATTTCTTAGTCTTTGAATTGTTTTGAAATTATTTCTTTCGATGACATTTATTTCAAGAAGTGCAAATAAATCTTGTAAAACTTGTCAACAAATAAATATCTTGAGAAATGTTCCTTGAAGTACATGAAGTTATATTTAAATGAATTAAAATAATTACGAAAGGTTATTTACTCTAAAAATTATAGTTGAATTTGAGGTGTCACATTAAGTTGGTATAAGAGTTATTAATTAAAAATATAGTTGAATTTGAGGTGTCACAAAATAGGTCCATGATAAGTCAACACCAAAGTCTTTCTTTTACTTAAGTATATTTACCTATATTTAGTTTGTTTTCTCAATGTCGACATTCCTTACTCTAACGAATTTGGATCACTATACAATTAAATTATAGGGCAATTAGAATAAGAAATAAAGACATTACACAAAGTTACTTGTCCTATATAGCTAGTAGTAAATAAATCATTGAAAAATAAATTTTTACAGGGCTAACTTGGCTTAATATGATGATCATCATACTTTGAGGGTAATAGCTTTTCAAAGATAAGTGTTTGGTGAAAGGCACTTAATGAGGGATAATATTTATCCTTTGTAATGGTTTTCTCAACATGTCGAACCATGTAAAAGCTCTCTTACAAAAAAAAAATTAGGTAAGAAATTACTCCCACCTTAAATATGAATAATATTAAATGAAGTAAATATCAGCATCTTATGAAAATAAGTTTAGAAACCTAGTTTTTCACATTATTTTTTAAAACACTATTTTAAAATCAACTCATACTATAATCTTAGTATTGAATGAACACATTGAAATTTGGTCAAGCATAAAACAACTAACAAGTTTTCCTTTTAAATAGTAAAATGTTTTTGTTAAAATATCTAACAATTTGTTCTTATAAGAAATTAGTTTTAAGATATCTCAGTAACCTATATTTGATGCATATTTCTTTACTATAAAATACAAAATTAACTATTTGTTAATTAAGGGAGAACTTGAGACATTTCAAAGTCTTAAATTGGAGATTTTTTTCTTAACCTTTTGTTTAAGAGTGCAAAAATAGTTGTAATATTGAGAATAAAATCTTCTATGTTATTTATACATCCTAAAAATGTACTTTATTTTTTATTTGTAATTTTATTTAGAAAATTTTATGCACATTGTAAGCATATTTCAATTTGGACTTATTGTTACTTGATATATCCTATATCCTAAAACTCCAAGAAATCCTAGAGCAAGAATCAACATTTTTTACTTTTTATTTCTTAGACATTTTTATATTTCAACAAAAAAAGCTATAATTGTTTTTTTTTTTCAAAAAATGTATAGTGTAAGAAATTTTTGGCTTTACATGAATAAAATTTCAATTTTGATGTTTTTTTTTGGATTTCTAATACATATGCAATGTCTTGATTTGTGATTACAAGCTTTTCCAGGCTCATTGTAACATCCTTAATTTTTAAAGAATAGAAAATTAAACAATATGAAATTATTGATATTTTTATTTAATAATTATCTAAGAAATGATAATTAATAAAAATAAAAATAAATAAAATATGAAAAATAGTAAGAAAAATTTAGAAGAAAAATATGAAAAATTCAAAAAATTTTAAAAAAATTGTTGGAAAATGCTAAAGTTGACTTTGGTCAACTCATTAATGACATTTCTAAAAATATCTAGTAATCAGGAAAAAAATCATATTAAGCCTAAACTAGTGCTAATTAAGTTGATGCATCATACTAGTGTTTTAAAGGCCATTTTGGACGAAAATTAAGCTAATCACCTCACTTAAGCTTACTTGACTCACTTAAGGACCTAATTAGAGTCTAAATCATAAGATTAACTTGACCTAGACCTAATGTGGGTCCTATAAAAGGACCCACTGTAACATCTCATTTTTCCAAATGAATAAAAATATTATTATTTCAATGTAAATAAAGTGATTAGTTAGATAATAGAAAAATAGTTAGTAAATTAGGAAAAAGGTTAGAAATAAAACCTAAGATAAACTTTAAATAAATAAAAA
>JAMLFT010002770.1:0-24142 GCA_026544285.1 Pachyrhizus erosus | reverse complement strand
ATTAATTATTCATAATGATTTAGTTATTTTTTAGTCAATAATTCATATTAAATTCATTTTAGGTCAATAAATATCCAAAATTTCTGAAAATGATATTTCTATGTATTTTACCTAAAAATGGATTGACTTCATCAATTTCATCATGTTTGAAAGTTAAATCAATTGATTTACTTTTGTAGGCAACTAGGAGAATTTTGGTCATTATTTATTATTATTTTTTTAAAATTCATGAAAAGTTTCTATATATATACATATATACACACATATGATTGCAAGCTCAAATTGCTTTTTTATGATCATTTGAGTCTCTTTCTTATGTTAACCTTATATATTGAAAAATCGAAACATAATCGTTATTTTTATAATTTTTATGGATATCAATTCATAATAAATATTAAAAATCATGATCATGTAATTCTTAAAATTATAATCTCAATGAGATATAAGAAAATTGAAATTCTATCTATATTTTATGAATAAATTTTGAAAGTAAAAGAAAAATAAAAGGTTTTAAAAGTTGGGGTGTTATAAATATTTAGTAGGTGACGAACTCCTTTCGATGTGCACCTTTAATTATCTTTTTCTTCTAAATATATTGTCAAAAACTTTCTTGTTGAAGGTAATAGGTTGCTCTTGAGCATTCTTAATTTGGTGATGACAATTCCCTTTGAATGTCGCCAAGTGTTATCCATCAAGCTCTCACAAGCTCAATGTGTGTTGTGCAAATTGAGGGGTTTAAACATTGGAGAAATTTTCACCAATGGACTATGAGAACATCATGTAAGTGAACATGACACCATCCTCAACTCAAAATCTTAAGATATTAAGTTTATGTCTCTTTCTCACTTATATATTGCTCAACTTATCCATTACTATCAAATGTGAAACTTCACCTTCACACTAATACTCCAATAATCTTCTCCTCAAGTGTGAGCCTTTTTCATATTGCATCTCTCCCTAAAAAAGAAGCTATTTTCAATCCACAAATATTCAATGATGGTGCTTCTAGAGCTTAATATGCTTTAGTACCTTGCACTACCACCTCCACCATTTAACAACCATGAGACATACTACCTAGCCTCCATGTATGAAACCATTGTCAGGAAGACTTTCGATACAAGGGATCTCCATGTCTGTGCTTGGATTCATTACCAACTCCATTATACTTATTCAAACTGGTCACCAAGTCAAACCATTGGCTCTAGTACCAATTAGTGTGCAAATGTGGGGGAGAAAACACTAGGGGATGTTGACGATTTGACAAACATACTAAAGTTACTTGTAATCGATAATGAGTATAAAGTTGTCTCCTTAGGGACTTGGTTGATAATTGATTAAGTTACAATTATACTATTTAAAAAATCTAGCTTTACTTACTATAATATTCACAATGGTTCATTGATTGATTTGTTTGGAAATGAAAAGTAAATGAAAACAAAATTCATAAACAAAGCAATAACTAAGATTAAGATATATTAAATGATTAAAAGTTGGAATTGGATTTCATCTAACCTTATTCCTTTGTAACCTTAATAATCATACATATGAAAACTTTTCCTCTACTACATTATCTAGGATTATAATCACTAAGCTAACTCCTTAGTTTTGAGATCCTAAATTACCTTCATAAATATCAATTCCTTGGATATTTAAGAAGAAAACTTGCATTAAGAGCATCCATAAAGACTAATGTTTAGTATTCTATTCCTAAAAATTCCAACCATTGGGTGTTTTTTTTCAAACAAGATCTAAAAAATTATTTTCCAATTGAATTCCAAATCAAAAATCATTTTACAAGTGATCAACACATAAAAAGTATTAAAAGCAGAAATGGACACTAATGAGTAGAAGAGAATAAATTATATATATATGAAAACCAAGAGTTACACTAGAGTTTAGTAGATTACATTAACCACTAAGAAAATAGATCATTCACTTATTTTTATGAGAGTTGATTCACAAAAGATGAGAAGATGTCGAAGCTCCAAGTTGGGATTTTGTTCTTTCGTCCTCAGAATCTCGGAGATCCTTTTGGATCTTCAACAATGAAGTTACTTAATGGAAGAGAGAGAACTGCTACTTTCTTTGTTTTGTCCCCTTCAGCCCTAAAAGAAAATATCTCTTTCCTATTTATATCACTTGACTTTTCACATAGTAAAATAAATCTCAAACGCTTTCGCTTGAGCAAAATTTTAATTCTCGAGCAAAATTGAGGTAGATAGCTCTTCAATGTTTGGCAGAATTCGCTCAAACAAATTTTCTCGCTTAAGTAAATTTGAGTGAGTTCAATAACCTTCTCTTCTCGTCATTGGCATACAAAAAAACACAAATTTTATTTAAAAAGATTCAAAATTTGAATGGTTGGATTTCAATTTAGACTAAACTAATATATAAGATTTTTAGCACCAAAAAAGGTAAAAGAAATAAATTAAGAGTGAAAAAGTGCCACAATTCTAATAAAAGATATCTAAAATCAAGTAAAATTGACCTCTAACAAGGGATTTACACTAATGGACCAAGAACAAATCATATAAGTGAACTTGATACCACTTTGAACCCAAAACCTTAAGACATTAGATTTGTGAGTCTTTCTCACAAATATATTGCTCAACTTGTCCATTCCTACACAATATAGGACTTCACCTTTACACTTGTAGGAGAGTCTTGATTTTTAACAACATGTCAATGTCTTTAATCAGATTATCAATGACTTAAAAAGCCTTGAGGTGAAGATAAATGACAAGGATAAGACACTTATCTTATTGTGCTCTTTACCTAATTCTTATGAGCATTTGATGACCACCCTTACGTACGAGAAAGACACCATTAGTCTAGAGGGGATCACGATCATACTTGTGTCTTACTGTTAGTAAAAAAAAAATGTAGGGGAGTGTTCTCAAGGCAAGGGTTTGTATATGAAAGGGAATCAAGAACGTGGGAGGAAACAAGGAAAAAGGAATTCTAGGATGAGGAAAAAGTCCAAAAAGTAGAAGTAGAAAATCAATATAGTATTATAATTGCAAACAATAGGGGCATTATAAGATAAATTTTCCAAAGTTTAAGCATTTCAATGAAGGGTCATCTCACTCTACAAATGTGGTAGAGACCAATAATTTAGATTACTATAGTAAGGGAGATGTTCTTTCAATTTCACGTGGTTAGTTGATAGATGTGTGAATTACTAATTCTGGATGTTCTTATCACATGAGGTCCAATAGGTAGTGGTTCACCACATACAAGTCAAGCAATTTTGGCAATGTCTATTTCGGTAATAGTAAAGCTTATGTTATTATTGGACTGAGACAGGTGCAAGTTGTTATGGATGATGGTGGTGTAATGACACTATGTGATGTTTGACATATCCTTAAGTTAAGGAAGAATTTGATCTCACTTGGTGGTACTTTGTGGGCCAATGGTTTCAATTACATGACTAATAGAGATCGAGATACCTTTGAAGTGTGTAAAGGTGTGATGATTGTGATGAAGGGACAACAGACTGTAGACAATATTTACGAATTATTGGGGAGCACAATTGTAGGCTGAGTTTCAATTGTTCAATTTGATAATTATACTACTAGATTATGGCATATGCATTTGAGCTATCTTAGTGAACATGATTTGGTAGAACTTTATAAAAGAAGACTCTTAAAGGGAGTTCAAAATTGCAAGTTAGACTTGTTTGAGTATTGTGTGTTTGGGAAACAGTCTAGAGTGCGTTTTAAAGTTGTGAATCACATTACTAACAGGATTCTAGACTATGTGTGTACTAATGTGTGAGGACCTACTAAAGATTCGTCCTTGGGAGGGTCTCATTATTTTGTCACCTTTATTGATGATATTTCTCATAAGGTATAAGTGTATTTCATGAAATAGAAATATGAAGTCTTTGAGAAGTTCAAGTAGTGGAAGGATAAAGTAAAAAACCAAACTGGCAAAAAAATCAAATACTTGAGGTTTGAAATGGTAAGGAGTACGCAGACTCATAATTCCAAAAAATTTGTGAGGAACATGACATTTAGAGACACTTCTCAATGCGAAAAACAACACAACATGATGGTGTTGTAGAGAGGGTGGATAGGTTATTTACTAAAAAGGTCTAGTGTTTGAAGTTGAATACTGGCCTTTCTAAAGGCTTTTGGGCAAAGGTAGTGAATATGACATGCTATTTGCTCAACCAATCACCATGTGCTTCAATGGATAGGAAGGTTGTAGAGGAAGTTAAAACATGTAACTTGGTTGATTTTAATAATTTGAGAATTTTTTGGTGTCTTGCTTTTGTGCATATATCCCGTGATGAAAGATTTAAACTTGATCCAAAGTAAAAAAAATGTGTTTTTGTAGGTTATTTCAAAGGTGTGAAGGGATTAAAGGTTTGGGACCTAGCTTTCAGAAGATGGTTATCAACAAGGATGCAATGTTTAATGAATAATCCATGATGTCATAGTTTGTTGAGACACATGTCCCAATACCAGATGGAGCTTCCCCTTGCTCTGTGGAGGTTGGGGTGAACTTTGAGTAGTTGTTGGTGATTTTGAACAAGGAAAAATAATGTAGTTTAAGACTTAATGTCACATCCTGTTTTTAATTTTGTATATTTAGAATTTATAATTTTGGTAAAAAGAAATAAATGTTAGAACATTATTAAGAAAAGAAATTATAAGAATATAAAATAAATTAATAAGAAATTATAAAAAAAATAATAAAAATGAGTGAAATAAACTAAAAATTAAATTAAGACTAAATAAGTAATTTAAAAGAAAATATATTTTAAGGAACTTTGGATAAATAGAAGCAGCAAGAAAGAAATAGAAAATAGGAAGATAAATTTAAAATAATAATTTGGATTTTTAGGATAAAAACCTATATTTTATAATTAAATATATAAATACAATAAAGTAAATAAATAAATTTATGAGATTTATAAAAATAATTTTATAGAGAAAATATAGGAATAGGTAGAGAAAAATAAAAAATGATTTATAGAAATTTTAGAAGATTTTTTTAAAAAAAAGAAAATAATAGAAAAAGAAAAAATAAGACAAGAAAAGAAAATGGAAAAAGTTGTGGAGAGATTCAAACCCAAGACGGATAGGAAGGAGGGACATGTTTTTGTTAGCTAAGCTAGCAACTATGAGTAGCATAATAACCAAATATTTAATACAAAAGACATAAATGCTAGGATAAAAGGAAAATAAAAGCGAAAAAACAAAAGAGGATGACTGAGACTTGAACCCGACTCCTTTAGGCGCTTTTTAGGAAGAGAGGAAGAGAGTTGCTAGTTAGACCACTAGGTCCATCATTGGCAACTAAACCAAATAAAATATAGATATTTCCTTTTGTTTTTCTTCAACATCGCCATTGAAGCTTCATCTTCAACCTTAAGAATCCTTTATAGCAATAACTGCCCATCTTATACCCGAGCTCATCCTACTCAGCGTAGCTACCTATAGCTCATAGGATTAAAACATAGTAAAATGGGGTAGTGGGGCGACTATATAAACACCTTCAAATCAAGTTTTAGATCATCAAACTTCGAATCCTTCTTCTTCTCAATTCTCCCTGTATCCTCAATCTCTTTGCTTCATTTTTATTTAGATAGCTTCGAAATCATTCCAACAACAATTCTGTTAAAGAAATTCGAAGAAACAATGAAGGAATCACGAAATTAGAAGTACACCAAAGCTTCTCCGAAGTCTACAATTCTTCGTCAGAAAATTCTAAATTAAGGTAGGATGAGTTACTTTTTTTTAAAATTTGATTGCTAGAACTATTATAGGATGATTGAATTTGGATTTATAAAAGTTTGGCACTTTAAAATCCATTAATTCTCCAAAAACGATTTGGAATTTAAAAATTCAAATTCTGTAATTCGAAAAACTCCATGTCTACTATTTATTAGGTTTTTGGTCCAATTTTAAGTAAATTATAACTAGGTAATGATGTTCAAATCTTTCTGGGTGAGAAATTCACCAGATTGATGAAGAGAAACCAAATTCGAAATGGTCGACGAAGCCTCGTGTTTTGTCCTTGCTCTTGAGACTAACCAGTTTAAATTTACAAAAAATAATAAGTATTAATAAAAATTTTCAATTATAAATGAATTGAACAAAAGGAAAGTAGAAGAGAGGAGCAATTCAAATTGGTTTCATACCAAAAACCAGCATTCTGTGTCCTAAGGAAGAAGAAATAGTGGTCAAAAGACCATTTTGCCCTTGGGATAAAAATGACTAAAATACCCTTGTGCAAAAAATATTAAATTTTGTAATTTTACTTGTTTTAATTTGGAAAATTTCTAAAAGGACAATTTTACTGAAAAACTAGGTACACTGGTAGAATTGACTAAGAATTAATGTGATAAAAAAATTTATTAATATTAAAATTTTAGGAAATTACTAAAATACCCATAGTTTTGAAATTTAAAGTTTTGCTATTTTTGATAATCTAAAAAGATAGCCAGGATATCTTACGTTAAAAATAAGTAGATTCATAGCATTCATAAAGTCAGAAATGTGATAAAACTCATTAAAAATGATTTTTTTAGAAAAATGACCAAAATATCCCTAGTCTAATTATTTTGAAATCTTGAAGTTTTAGGAAGAATGCTATATATTTAATAAACTCTATGCCCTTGGGGAAAACTATTTGAAAATTAATATTGAATTAGAAATAAATTTTTTAAAAGGAAAATGACCAAAATGTCCTTTATGGAAAAATTACCAAAATACTCTTTCTATTCAAAATTATCCAAATTGATTTCAAACTAAAATTTTAATATCTCATTCCATCTTAATAAATAATCATTGTGAAACATGTATGCTATAGAAATAAATTTTGAAATAAAAACCATAAAAGACAAGTATAATGACTAAAATGTCCTTTTTGAATAACTTAATAAAATTTAAAAATTTTAACTAAACTTTGATTATTCTCATGGCTTCCTTTATAATATGTGTATTATCATTGTTGACATATTTAACTTTATCTCTAATCTTGACTCATTTGATTGATAAAAGGAGATTCTCATTGGATAAAACCCTAGGTTAGTAGACAATGAATTATCAAGAGTTCAATAAGTCTTCACAATATAAAGATCCCTCGCGCAATATGATATTTGGCTAGAAAGAGCTAAGATGATGAATTAAATTGGCCAATTGATGTTGTTATGAATGAATGATTGATATGAGACAAGATTTCACTTCAGTAGATGTGGTTTGGATCTTGTACCTCGAGACTTGATAAAAAAGAAGGCGAAAGGTAGTCGATAATCATAAATTGTGTGAGATACAATATTAGAAAAATGCAATGGGTTGATTTCAGAAGGTACTTGAGGAATATATATAGGCTGTGGAAGTTCTTGGGGGTGTATAGGCACTAAGTTTGTGGGCCGCTCTAGAAAAAAAGGGTCACACTAAGCAAGCTTGACAACCTCGACGTTGTAAAGCATTACGAAGATCGGTGGAGAGTATCTGAGTCTTATACCAGATCAGAATATATGCTCCCGATCATCACCCAAATTGAAAATTATAAACTGAATAATACATTTCGCATAAGTCCTCAGGAGTTAGTAGTAAGAGGCAGCGAAGGACTCTAATACGTTAATAATAAATTGATAGGGCACATGACAGTGAGTTGAGAGTAAACGATTACAGGTACACCATTGTATGTGTTTGATGGAGAACATGTGACTCACTCCTACAAATCCTACATTTTTCAGGAGAAGATGATTGATGAATTTCATCCCTTATTTCACCTATCCATAATGCCCCTATGCGGATGTTGGACTAGAAACCCCTTGTACCTGAAAATTAATCTCCAATCTTCTATTTCAATTATTAATTGTGAATAAAATTTATAAAATATATCATTAGAAATTAGGTCATTACACTTGATACCACACCTGCACTTGAGCTTAGACTAGTTAGGCCAAAAGAACCGCAAGAGTACTATCTTGTCAAAGATAGAGAACATTGCCCTATCAAACCCATTGTCCGGTATGAGTTTGAAGACTTGGCTTCTTTTTCACTTCTCACCAATTTAGGAGATCCTTCTACCTTTCAAGAGACCATAAATATTTAGGAGAAAGATAAATGGATGGGTGCTATGGTGGAGGAGAAGGAGTCTTTGTGTAAAAATCAAACATGGGAGTTAGTTAAGCTTCCTCTAGGCAAGAGAGCCATAGGGTGCAAATGGGTTACAAGAGGAAACCTTTGGTAGTAGGAAAAGAAGAGGAGAAATTCAAGGCTCACCTAGTAGCAAAGGTGTATTCACAATAGAAGGGGATTAACTTTGATGAGATTTTCTCTCCAAGCATGAGATATACTTTAATTAAGAAAATATTAGCCTTGATAGCCAATCAGGATATGCACTTAGAGTATATGAATGTGAAGACAACTTTTCTTTATAGTAATTTAGAGGAACAAGTTACATGGAACAACTAGAGAGGTTTAATAAAAATGGATTAGATTAGCTAGTTTGTAAATTGAAAAAGTTTTTGTATGGATTGAAGTAGACTCCAAGGTAGTGGTACAAGCAATTTGACTTTTACATGCTTTAGATTGGCTATAGGTGATGTGAATATGATTGTTGTGTTTATGTAAGGATCATTGATTATGATTCTTTTATTTTTTTTTTTCTATTTTATGTGATATGTTGATTATTGGTAACGATTTTCGTGATGTGAATGAGTTAAAATCCATGATGGCAAAGAAGTTTGACATGAAGGACTTGAGTCCTTCCAAGAAGATTCTTGGGATGGAGATTCATAGGGACAAGAGGTCCAAAAGACTATGGCTCTCATAGAAGGGCTATGTTGAGAAGGTGTTGGATCGGTTTAGCATGGGCAATGCTAAGTTAGTAAGTGCTCCACTTGCAAACCACTTCAAACTTTACGTAGATCAATGACTAAAGACAAAAAGTAAGGTGCAATACATGTCAAAGGTTCCCTATGTTAGTGCAATCAATTGCTTGATGCATGATATGGTTTGCATTATACTAGATTTGACATATATTGTAAGTCAAGTCTGTAAGCTTATGACAAAGTCAAGGAAGCGACATTGGGAAACAATGAAGTGGATCCTTAAAGGGCATAATAGGTCATGATATCATATTTGGTAGTCAATAGGGTGATCCTTTAATTGTGGGATATATGGATTCTAACTATGCTAGTGATTTAGATGACAAGAGGTCTACAAGAAGTCATGATATGTCTTTAATCTAGCTGGTGGGTCTATTTGTTGGAAGTCCACTATTCAGTTAATTGTGGCAACATCAACAATTGAGGTAGAGTACAAATGTGAAGATAAAATCTCACATTGAGTAAAAATGAACAAGTTGAGTAACATATAAGTAAGGAAAACCCACAAGCCTAATGCTTTAAGGTTTTGGGTCAAAGATGATGTCAAGTTCACTTGTGTAGTTTGCTCCTAATCCATTGATGTACATTTCCTTGGTGCTTGTCCCCTTGGTTTCTTAACAATGTGCAATCCAAGTAGCCTAATAATGAAAAATCTTGGATTTTCTACTTTGACATTTCTTACAATTCATAAAAATAAGATTGTGGTCATAATCATTCAATGGCGAAATTTCAACTAACGCATAGAAAAAAAGAGCTTCTAATCCATATAAGTCATCAATTATTCTAGGTTCTTTATTTTTTTCTAACATCCCCCATACATTGGACAATTTTGTGCCATGTAAATAGGCCTCCCACCAAAGGTAAATAAGCAAAGTCAAATCTTGTCATCATGTGTGCACAAAGATTGCCCCAGGAGAAAAAAAGTAAAACTCAAGACTTTTGAAGTTCTTAAAACTTCATTTAGATCGCCTAACAAAATCCATAGTCTTATAGTTTTGCTTCTTATACTAATTAAGTGTTCCTATAAACCATAACAAACAATAACAAAAATAAGGGAAACATATGCAACTGAATAATATCAATTTAGATGTCTCTTATAATAATGAAATTAATAATTTGGTTTATACTATCTAAAGGAGATTTCATCTATACAAGATAACTCAGATTCATCCAACATGTCCATGACCTTCTTGAATGTAAATTATATTATATCATAAATATGTCAAAAAATGCTCAACTTTACAATTTGTACATGAGTTTCATAAATTAAGGATAATGAAAGGTAGTGATGTGACACAATATCGTGGACATGTTGCTTTTTGGTAGACTTATTGAGCAAAACAAATGTTTCAAAAGATTATAGTTAAATCTTGAACAAATTCGTAACAAAAATTATCATAGCAAATGGTGTTGAAAGACTCATAAACTTAATGTCTTAAAGTTTTTGATGGAAAGTGGTATCAAGTTTACTTGTATGACATACTTGAGACCTATTGGTGAAAGATTTTTTTTAGTGTTTGCCCATCTCATATTTCTCAACCTATTTGGATATGTTCTAATTTTTATGTTTTACAATTAACTAATCCTTATGTAATAGATCTTGGTTCAACGTTGTAAGCACTCCATCATTATTAGGTAGTAAATTTGCCAATGATTGCACTTGTTGCTTTGTAATGTTAGTATTAACAATTTTTTTTCTTCCAAAATAGGTTCATAGAGTTTGGAGACATTGGCAGTTAAGCACATGACACATTAGCAGAATTTGGTGGAAATTGATGTTGGAAATATTTTGTAAAATAATATATAGAAATATTAGTACTTATAAAGAAAATAAAAGGATTAAAAATGAGGAAACTAACCATTGAAATTGATAAGATGAAAATGTTTACATATGGGCTTACAACCAATTTGAAATTCCTAAACCATCTAATATGTTACTATATTTATTTAAAATTTAAACTAACTAATTAAAATAAAAAATAAAATATTTAACAATAACACAAATCTATCTAAAACTTATTTTAAATTCTAAATTTAAATAAGAGAAAATCTCATAATTTTAATACTCCTCCTTGAGATTTACCATAAACATCTCAAACTTTAGTTCTGAGAACTTTAAACTTGATATCATAATTGCTTTAGTCATGTTAGCAAGTTGTCCATCAATTTCTCAACTTAAGTAATTGCCATCAAAGTCATTTAATTTAACTCCTTCTATCTTTAAACACCATATGCCGAAATTTGTTATCTCAAATTCATCTTGCTTAAACTTTAATGATTTTAAATTTATGTGATCAAATCTTTTATGCCAAATGTCTATCTCATCAATTTTGATAGTAAAATCATGATCATGAACTAACTCAATCTTCAAATAAAAATTATTTCTAATCATTTCAATCTTTGTCATCTCAACTCCATGTTCATCAATGATAAAAAAATATTAATTTTCTTTGAAAGAGACTTCATATTCATTTCTTAGTCTTTGTGCAACATTAAGATGATTTTGATCCAATTTTAAAATATAAAGAACATTCTTAACAATTATCATATCTTTCTTGGTTGATATAGAAATTATCCCTTTTCTATGAACTTACACAATATTGTCATTTTTCAACTTGATTTTTTGGCTGAATTAATTGATTTATCAATGAAGGAAAAATTAAAAGACAATTGATCATATAATTAATACAACCACGGTCAATGAACCAAGTATTTAATCCATATAAATTGAGTTTTTGTAATGTCATAAATATTCATCTTTAATGTTATTTTTTTGCATGTCAGTAAATTGATAAGAAGGATAGATGAACTGCTGTGTGGTGCTCTATCACGTGGTGCATTTGGAAGTATAGAAATGCATGTGTATTCAAGGAAGTATTACTGGATTGGAGTACAATTATGCAGGAAATCATTTTCACAACAAGTGCTTGGTTAAGGAATTTGGGGTCTGACTTTGAGTATTCTTTCATGCAGTGGTCCAATAGCCCAGGTTTGTGCCTTTGTACAATTGCTTGAATGATACAGCACTTTTGCCCACTCAGGGGAAGGGTATCTTATATCTGATACAATATGTAATATACTGCAATGGATTGGAGTCGTAGTGCGTATAATAGGGTGGTAGAATGATAAGTGATAGGATTTATTTTGTATAAAAAACACTGGATGATAGGCTTTGTAAGGGTTGGGTAACCCTTGTACTCTTTATCCTCTTTCTATTATATATTTTCTTTGCCCAGCAAAAAGAAAAATTGATTGTAGTAACTTGTTTGGGTCATATCTTGTCCTTGAATAGATGAAACAACTCCTTCCAACATCGATCCCTCCTAATTAAATTATGCATGAAAGAAAGTACGATTACTTGTCATCTCAAGAGGCGTGTGTATATATAAAATCTTAATATACAAGACATAATAATTAAGTATGTGTTTGAATTGTCGTTTTAGAGTGGTATAAATTTATCATGAATAATTAATAATTAATTTAATGAAGCTGAAGAGTTTGGTATTGACAAGGGCGGCGGAGTTTGAACAAAAATGGGAGCAGCTGCGATTTCACGGGTAGAGAAGATTGAGAATCCCTGGTAAGATGTAGGCACAATCATTTTGGCCTGATTTTGTCTTTCAGCCACTGGTCCCACAAACTGAATAATTCATATAAATTGACATAGTTTCATCGTAATTGATATGACGTGCGTAATCAACGTTCTCAAAAGAAAGTTTTTAGTTAATTATAGTAAAACAACTGTCATTGTCAAGTGCACATACATTATTAGAGCTCAAGTCAATTAAACTAGATGACAATAACACATCGTTTGGAACAAAAGAAATATAGAGAAACAGGTATCGAAACAAGGAAAAATATGCAAAACCAGTTCTTTTTTTCTATCTTTTAGTATTATTACAAGCCAGAAGGAAGCATGTGGGGTTCAATGTTTTTTCATTCTGTCCATTTTGCAGAAAAATTGAATGAAAGTTCATCTTATAAAATAAAATATCAAATTACTTTTATTTGTATATACTTTTTATCAAGAATATTTATGTTATTTTATATAGATATTTTTCTTTTCTTTTATTTTTCTTTCCTTTATAAACAACTTACAACTCATTTCACACTCTAATTTCCCCCCTTCTTTTCCTTTTTTTTTTTTTTTTGCACCTTTGTTTTTACTTTTCTACTTTCTTTCGTAAACCAGAAGTATCCTAAATGACAACTTTAGAAATAAATTGCACATATAGTAATATTTATAACATTAAATTATATGGTAAAGGAACAAGTGATTGCTTAGTGCTTACTGCAGGTGTAGGAATATTAGGCAGCTCAGTTATTGTCTCCAGAATATTTTGGGTCTGAAGGTTAGTTTGAAAATTAAAAGATTCCACTAAATTTGCATCTTGCAAACTATCATGGGAACTGTTGAAAAGAAAAAGTGTTGGCAAGTTGTTTAGGAAATCATCGAGAATGTCTGTATCAAGGCTCTCTTGCTCAAACTCCCTATTCATTTTCTGTACACAATCCATTCGTGATTGACAATAGAAAGAAAGAGATTCAGTCAAATAATAAATTAATAAGTAAAAAAAAAAAACAACAACTTTTCTTTTGTTATAATAGCATTTGGTGAATTGGAAGACAGGACTCTCTCCCAAAGACACAACAAACTGGGATGGTTTGTTGTTAAAAATTTGGACAATAATAAAATTTACTTTGCAGTGGAGGGATTGTGGTAATTTGCATCATGTCTTAAATTCGAACTGTCGTTTTATATACCAAAAAAATTATTATAAAAAGAATTGGACAATTACATTCTGTAAAGTACATTTATGTTTTATTATTAGTTTAAATATTATATCAATTTCTCTTACACATTCTTTGTTTTATTAATTTACAATAGTGTTATTCCTTATGAAAGTAGGTGGCATGAATTGACAACGTGTACCACTATTTTTTTCTAAAAAAAATAGAACTTAATCAATAAATTTAAAAACTACAAAACAAGATTTGAAAAAAAAAAAACAAAGTTTTAATAGTGTGTTTGGATTAATTTTATAGTTTGAAATAATCAATTAATTTTTATGGTAAAATTAAAGTAATAAATATTTTCTTCAGTCTTTATTATAAGATATTATTTGTTTTTTTTATGAGATTTAATTTAAAATAATTTTTATATTAATATTTTTTTTAAAATATCTTTTATGAAATTTAATTTTTTAATTTTTTTCATGAAATATTTTTAAAAAAATATTAATTTAAAATAAATTTAATATTTTTAATTAAATTAATTAAATTTTTTAATCTTAATAAATTAATTAATTAAACTTTATAATAAGATGATAAAAGAGAATTTTAACCTTTTGTAGCTAACGTCAAAATATATCTTAGGGCATATAGAATGTAGCGCTTAAAAAACACTTTTTTTTTTAAGTAAATATATCTTTTTACATCATTTTACAATTCTTAATATATATTATTAAATATTTTTAATTTTTCAATTCTTAATTTTAACTTATAAGCTTCAATTAACATATAAGTTTTTAATTATTTTACAAACTACTTCTACCAAATATATTCTTAAATTCAAGAATATTAATTAAGTTGATTAATATTAATTGATCCCGACGTTCAGTAGTAGTTTTTATACAGTAGTAGAATTTGTTTGTTTGATGGATGAACAAATAAAAAAATATTATTACCTAGTGATGTCAACACAAATGAAGAGATGAAAATAAAATTTCTATTCTAAATATTGTGTTTATCTTAAATTCAAATTCTTTAAGAAATTGTTAAAATAAATTATTGATTTGTTAAAGTTTAATATATATATAAAAAAAATTATTTAGCCGGAGAAAAAGACTAGAAGATGAAACTAAAATATTTTTCATTATAATATGAAAAAACTATAACATATTTATTTGAAAACATTTTTAAAGTAATTACTGCATCTTTTGAAAAATATACCTGAGTTTTGAGTAAAAGAAAAGTAAGTATTCATAAGAATATCAATTATTGATATATTAACATAATTGTAATCCATTATATATAAACACATAATTTTGATTGTTAATGTTTTTATTAATAACTAAAATTACTTATTTTACCATATTGATTATTTTAAAATAGCCGGATCTTATCATAGGAGCTATTATCTTTTGGGACGGTGAACTATTTAATGAGTATTGAATAGGACAGATCCGGTGATGTTTCTAGCAATCACGATATTGACATTGACCTATTAATCCTGATAATAGTAATGATAATATCATAATAGTGATTAGCTCATTCGTGTTAGTATATTGTGCAGAGGTTTCCATTGTTGTGGCCATCTATGCTCTTTGGATGCTTAATAATATCCAATTCCTGATGGCTTGAAACATGCTGTTAATTGAAGTGACGTGATGTCCATAAACGTACGTTTTAACAATTAAATCAGAGATTAATATCCAAACAACTTTCTGTGACAATATACTCCTACTTTTTAATTAACCGATCTGTTAAATTCATGGTTAAAATATTTTTAAATTAAATATATGTAATAACACAGCCGATTTACAGTACAACTAGTTCAAATAATCTTTTAAAAATATTGCCATGAACAACTAATAAATACACACATCTAACATCAGCACAGTTTCATTATGATGCTAATGACAACATTATGACCCTCAAGCGATTTAAATAAACACATTTATGTTATACTATCATTACATTTTAGAGAATAAGTATAAGTATGTGATCATAAAAAGTGGTAAATAAATCACTGCATAATCAACGATGATCCTGAATTATGCTACATGGATCATTCAAAATAATCTTAAACATTATGATCATGGTTACACAAACTTCATGCAGGTATGCAATGCCAAAGAGGACTCTTATCGAATCCAATTTGGAGAAAGGTGTGTCCATCCCTCATTTGCTATGGAGATAACAAGTGAAAAATTGAATTTTAACAAACTTGTGTATTTATTTGAGGTATCTAAAACTAATGGGTGCAATTTAAATCGATTCATTTATTAAATTCTTAAAATGTGTAAAAAGTAAATAAAAAATAAAGAGGGGGCTATAGGTAGGAACTGAGGGATCAACCAATAATAACTGCGACAAGCCAGCTACAGCTACTACCATAAATGATAAAGCCCTATATAACGAAGAAGAAATAATAAATAAATAAATAACAACTTCATTTAGTTTGTTTGAAATTTTTTATCTTTTAATCTCTTACACTCTAATAATGGAGTAACTTTTATGCTTTATAATGAAAAATAATTTAACTTAATTAAATACACTAACAATATAAAGTTTGTTTTTAATTATTATCTAATTATAGATTGTTATTGGTAAGATTATTGATTTTCATAATAATTATTTTAATAGTGAGATTTAAGATTATTTTTAATTGATTATTATTGTAAAAAAAAATACTAATAATATAACAAAATTAAACTAAAAATAAATTTTGAAAAAATATTAATAAGAAACAAAATATAAGATAAGCACTAAGAAGTCTAGGCTTACAAAAAAAAGTAGTACTTCAGTGCATGTATTATTAATTTTATGAAGATTGTCTACTCACCTCATCCGAACATTACAAGAATGATGACTTTTGTGTTTGAGATGCTGCAAATAATATTATGTAATGTGAAACAAACTCTAAATTATATGTTATAATCTCTTTTGTTAAGCATCCATCAATTTACTTTTTTTTTTCATGTATCATTAATTTCTTGCAACTAAATAAAAAAAAAATTGTTAAAAGAGTTTTTTATTATACATATAAAAAAGATTTTGTTGAAAGAAATAAAATTCAATTTAAAGATCTCTTAATTTCATAAGAGATTAGTCTCATGACTTTTAACCATGAAAATACCTTGCTTTTAAAAAAAATATTTTTAAATTTTTATCTTTACAAGATAGTCAACCGAAAGAAAAATAATTAATTAATAATACTAGTAAGATACTTTAATATATATTTTTTTATTATTAATCAAATTTTATTAAAAATAATGAAATCATAATCATGATAGACTTTATTGTTGAAATTTTAATCTTTAATATTTATTTCAATTCTTTATATGAAAGTCATTATATATCCTAGAACAATTATTCATAAATATAGGATTTACAACATATTTTATTATTAAATATTGGATAAAATATTTGAATTTGTAGTTTATTCTTAATTTAAACATTAATTGATTATTATTGTAAAATCATTGTGATAATTAATCATGAACCGAAAGAATGATGATATAATTTTTTTCTCGATCAAAACTTCTTTATTCTTCGATAGGACTTTCATAATTCTTTAAATGAAAAAAAAAATGTAATGAATTGATATATTAAAAATCATAATTTTTTATAATTTATTAATTTAACAAAAATTTTATTATATCCTAATGAACCAACACTGATATCTACTTATTTAATCTAATGAATTTGCTTAATTTAAATAGATAAAATAAAATTTATTAATAATATTAGTAGAAGTTAATTATTAAAATACTAAATTCCAACATTCATTTGTTACAAATGCATAATGAATTCTGACCAAAGTACTAAATATGCATTCTCGCTCAAAGTAATTGGAATTCGCATTTTATTACATAATACATGGTTGATATGTTTTAAATATGTTCGGTTCGCTCATCTAAAATCCAAACGCAGCCTTACTCCCTCTTGACAACGCAATAAAATTAGGTGTAATAGTGTACTGACGTAGGAGATGAAAAAAAAATATATATATATATATCTGTTTAACCAAAAGCTAAATACCATATTTATTTATAAGGATGAATTAATTTATATTGATATAAATTTAATTATTTTTACTTTCAAGTGAACTATGAATCAACTGGTACATAAAGTTATTTTATCTTAATTAATAATTTTGAACTCAAATTTTAAATATATAATTATATTAAATATTCTTAATCACTCATTGATTATATCCCGTTCAAATAAAATTATTTTCTAATCTTAAAAATTTACATTAATTCTTATATTAAGGAAATTTTATATAAAATATGATTTTAATCAATTCAATAGATGAATTATAATTATACACTATTCAATTATGGATGTCAAGTTTGTAAAGATTAAATAACCTTAAAAATTTAATCAAATAATTATTATCTATGTATATTTTAAAAATATATTATATTAATCGTAATATATTAATAAAATATTAAATAATTTTTTAATTAGATAGGATTTTTAATCGTAATATATCATAAAAAATTTCAATAAACCAATGTATTTTTTAATAATATTATATAATAAAAAGTTATTTAATAATATAAGAATTTCTATATCTTATAATAATGTAAGTTAATCTTCCTCTTTATTTATATACATTTGCAGATTTTGGAATAAAGTAAAAGAGGTTGTGCTTTTAAATTTAACTTACTCTAATCAGGTAAAACCATTGCCAAATTTTAATATAATTACGCTTAAAACTACTAATAAAGCTGGTAAGTTGGGTTTGATTCGATACATGAGCTCGAATAGCTCGTAATTAAGATCTGATTGGATTCCCAAAAATAAAACTCGAAAAAATTAGATTTGTTTTGTCTGACCCGATTGTCTTGATTAGCTCGACTAAACTTCTAAAAATAATGTCTAAAAATAAATTGAACTTATTTAGCTTAATTTTATTCTTTTGAAAGTTTATATATATATTTTATAAATTTATATATTAAATATGGTTAGCATTATGTTTTTGTTTATTTTTATTTAGAATCAGTTTGACCCGTTTGTTCATTGACCCCACATAAGATTAGACAGGACTATTACACGCTACAAAACAGGAGGGGAGGAATGAAAATAGGAGGAGTGAAAATAATATACATGAGATCTGTTAGTATTTTTTATTTTAATTCTAATTTATTTTTATTAAACTTTTTATATTTTATATTATTTTTATTTAATTAAATATTTAATTTTCATTTTATGTTTTACTTATTTTTTTTTCTTTTTATTTTTATTCACTCTATTGCTATGCTCTCAGTCAAAAGGACTTTCCTAATTCCTTTTTCGCTGGCCCAGCGGGCCAAGACCCAGCTGATCATCCAACCAGATTTACCACTGAATAACTTAAACTGTTTGATATAAAAGCTAGCTGTAGCTACTGAAAAATAAAATAATACAAAAAAAAAAGAAAAAAAGAAAAAAAGGTCTAGTGCGTATTTTGGGAGAAGCCCCGATTCCCGAATCCTCTTTTTTCACAGGAAAACGTTAAAGAAATACTACTATTAGATCAAATAGAGATGAAAGCGTGCCTCCACTTATTAGATTCCGTTACCGTTGCCAACTAAATTTCATTACAGCTTGCAACAACATGGTTAATAATAATGGCAACAGTAAATGTAAAACATTGAACCAAAGGAATATGCAGATAAGAAAGGGGGAAAAAAGTCAACTTCAGGGACGGCTATGTAAATTCACCATGCCACCTTACAAAAAGTGTTCCCAGTCCCACTATCTTACTCTCAAATTATCTCAATACTCATTAATTAAAATTCACAAATTAAACAACCTAGTAAAAATATGAAAAAAAAAAATAAAAGTAAGAATAATAAGCATCACTAAGATCCATCACCGATTTTCCCTTTCATTTTTCTAGAGCCCTTAATTGCCGTCACCGATCACGCAATTGCAAAATGCGGATAGCTAACTAGGCCATAGCATGCACAGGACCAGGGGTCACCAGCGCCGACCCTGGCGTAGGTGTGTTCATAGGTGGCGCCGCCACACTAGGAGGACTCGGAGGGGTAGTTTCCGCCGGAGGCGGAGGAGGCGGCGGAGACTGAAGAATCGGCGGCGGCGGCGGCAAAGATGGGTTATTGGAATCGGGAGGAGGAGGAGGAGGAGGAGGAGGAGGTTGATTTGTAACCGGAACAGTTGATGGGGTAGTGGGGTTATCAATGGGAGAAGGTGGGGTTGGTGAATTGAAATTGGGGTTTGGAAATGTAGGTGGTGAAGGAATGCAAGTGCCATCGGAACATTTATTGGTGGTGTTATGGTGGCGGCGGCGTAGAAGCCCCAATCCCAACACCAGACCCAGAACAAGGAGCACCGTCACTATGAAGATGAAGATCTTGGTTGCTTTCCCCACGTAGCACATTTTAAAAAAAAAAAAACAATTTCTTGAGCTGGGAAAAATGATTTCTGAATTTTGAAGATGAAGAAATGGCTTGTAACTTGATTTCCTTTATGATACGGCTTCTTCTCCTAGTATTTGTTTATCTGGTTCAGCAGAGACGGGTGAGGGTCTTGTGGCTTCTTTTTCGTCTTTTTCTCATGGCGTTTTGGGGCAGAGAGAGTGAGTGTGAGAGGATTCATATCAAGAGTTACCACTGGTAGTTCTGGCTGCCTTATAAATGAGGCCAAGGAATGGGGGTGTTATAATGCGAGCACGTGAATTCTAGCACAATACAAGTCTTAGAAAAAAGGTGAATTTCCAATGACAAATTAGGACCATAGTCAATCTCGCTTTTGCCTGCACTTTACTGTCACACTGCCTGCTTCTAACTCGTTAGAGTTTCCGTAACGTAATAACGTAAAGACAGTCTGTAAGCATTACTGATGTTAACCCCATTTTTTGGCCATTTCCATAGGCCATTTTCCACCCACAATTAAAAGAAAATTAAAATAAAAACAAATTGTTTTATCCGAAGAAATGACCCTTTCGGACGAGATAAATGGTACCCAGAAAATTTTTGTTGTAAGAAATAGATATTGATATTCAAGTTATTTATTTTTGGTGATATCATTCTTTTCACATTGTCATGTCAGAGTACCTTGGACTGAAGAATGGTGGCGAGGGAGGATACGTATAAAATAAGACATTCTCGCAAGTAGGCAGGACTAAGTTACAGTTTGGACAAATTCACATGAAGGAATCTACTATGAACGAGGATGGATCGTGAGTAAAATTGAGCCGTTAATAAAGGAATAGTCAATTGCTCAATTATCATAGAGAAACGAGCCTGACAGACATGCATGTCTGCCACGTCAGCTTCGTGATAGGGTTGTCTCTTGTCTGTCTCATCTAACCAGTTGGGCTGGGATCCACGAGTTGCTATGGGCCCGAATTCAAGCTTTTTATGTGGAATGGACCTTCTGGGGTTTGATTTCTTTGTTCTTGGTGCATATTCTGCTTGGGATTTTTTTATTGAAACTGCCCAATTGCTAATGACAACCTCTGAAATGGATCATAATGACTGAAATGTCCATCACAAAGGAAATTTATTTCTGTTATGTATTCCTACTCTAACACAACAGAAATTTGTTTCATTATGTTATTGAGTAAAAGTGTAGTCATTGAAAACCATAACAATCTCTATTCTACTTCTATTAGAAAGTGAACTAGATCGATTGCTTATTATTATGATGGGATAAGTCTAGATAAAAAAAATATCAACAACGCATGCTAAATTAAATGTCCAATATTTTTATTTAGACAGTGACATAAATTACATGAAGATCTTTGAACTCATATTATGTCTCAATACTTTATTGTTCACACAAATACTTGTCCAACCTCGACCACATGGTGGACAAAATCCGCGGCTCGCTGAAGCAGATGTGGCAGATTGGAGTCACCAGCAACAAACCTGACCCGTTCGTCTTCCAGATGAGTCACGTGCAGACGTGGATAAGCGTCGCACTCACCAACAAGGAGACATGTACGAAGACAAAACTTTGGTTTTGCTTTTTTAAGAAAATATATTTAAAGCTTTGTGAAGTTGTGGCATGAGGGTGGATCAATGAGTATATTAGTTATATATGGCATAACGTGCGAACCAATTTAAATATATATATATATATATATATATATATATATATATATATTTTATTGTTCGATGGTTTTCTGAAGCTCCATATCAACACTGCATTCATGGAGATGAAATAATTTGCAGCGTTCAGTCAGTGGGCTGCAGCGTTGATAGAAGCAACAAAGGGAACCACTTTTTTTATAAAAGAAAAATAGAAATAAATAATTAATCCAGTGTAGGTATTCTTACCATAACTTCACTCTAATCTCAAAAAACAATTACATCTAACGTATCATCTTTGTTTCTCAGGATGGGAGATATGTTTAAGTCTCCCACTAGAAACCACTGAGTAAACACTAAAAAACAATAGAAAAGATGTTGAGATCCTTCTTTAAACCTGATTAACCATCAAAGACGCTTCCATTCCAACCAATTTATTTTTCAGACAACAAATCTTAAAATTGAATTCAGAATCTCGTGTATTTTTTTATTTTTTATTTTTTCAATTCGAATCAATAGTAATTAAGAACTGGTTTGGTGAACTGCCTCAAAAGACTACCTAAATTAATAAAACTCTCATTTTTTTTGTTTTGTTGAATTACAAATAAACTGGAAAACTAAAAACCTATAAGATAACTAATACAAGTTAAATTAGCTCGCAAAGCATTCCAGATTAATAAAACTCTCATTTAGTTAATTGAATTGATTTTTGCATTGCGAGTGGACCAACTCATCTGCATAGTCTGCCAATGAATCAGACTACAATTAGTAAAATTTTCATTTAATTATTAGAGGTCAGTCTTCTAATGGTACTTAGACCTGAGTCTTAATGAAAAAATATTATATGGTCAAAAGGATTATTATCGTCGTGGACAATCTTTAAGTAAACCAAATTTTATTATGACTCCTTTCATATAAAATATATATCATTTTCCCCTCCCCCACCCCCCTTTATTTTCATCGCATACGCCGCCATACAAAATGATATGTACATTTATAGGGTTCTTAAATGAGTGATCAAGAGATACAGTGTGTATATATATAAATAGTTTTAAAAATAAGATAAAAAATTATTAAAATAAATTCACGTAATAAACGATCTTAATTTAATTAAATTAACTTATAAACTAGTTAAAATAATTTATTGGAGAAACATAGTTATAATTTCATTTTCAATTTTCTCTTGAGGTACGAGAAGACACACTCAAACATTGCTTCCGTGTGTGTATTAAACTGAAAATTACAGGTGAAATTTTCTCGTTTGTACCACTTCTGCAGGCACTCTCTAAAACAGTGAGAGGTTGAAAGTGATCCCTGCTGGATCTTCTAGTGGTCCAAAGAAGGCATTTACTGGGATATGGCTTTGGAATACTCTTAGCTTTTTATTTTTTTAAAAATTGTAAACTATTCATCTGTTTTTTCGTTTATCTATTTTTGCATTGCAGATTATTCCTCTATTTTCCCCGTATATCTATCTATTTAGCCATCATTTAGGTTTAAATTTTGGGAGTTGGTTTTAAACCGAGTTTGAAATTTGTGCCCAAATTAATAATGATATCTTTACTTAATAAACAATATTTAATTAAAAATTTAAATAAAACAACAGTATTTTTTAAATTTAACATAAAATTCTGATATTATCAAATAAAATTAAAAAAAAAAAAGATAAATATAATTCCCTTTAAACATCACAATTAAATAAATAAAAATTAGCTAAGTCAAAAATATCTTTTATTATATTAATTATAAACCTTTAAATATTGTCAGATAAGATATTATAAAAAAAAAAAACCCTTAACTTACGAACTGGGATGTTTAAAAAATAATTAAAAAAAATTGTAATGTTTTTTAATATATGCTAAAATAACCAGTTTACTTTTATGTAAGAACTGTTATCTGTTTTTATTATTCCGTCGATAATTTAAATTGATCCAACAATCGACCAATCTACTGAGATAATAAACTTACTCCCATGCAAAATGTGTTTTTCATTATAAAGTGCGAAATAATTAAATTTGTCCCTTGAACATTTCTCTGGGTATGAAGTTTGATTATTGAGATACTATAACATTGTTAAGTAATGCTAAGCTAGTTAGCTATTTTACTTCCAGTTTAGGGTGATAATGTTACATTATTCGTCCTTGGTATGATTTTTAATACTATTTTTGGTCTTTATTCTAAGAGATAGTATTTTCTTAATAATAATTGTAAGAATTAAGTAATTGTTTTAAAATGTATATAATTAATAATGATTCTATATATTTTGATTTCTTAAGAATGAATTTTAACTAGCTTTACTGTATTTAATGAAATTATTTTTAACATATCATTTATTTTTCTTATATTTTTATCCTTAATATTAAGTTTCTATAAAGATAGTTTAAAAAATTATTTTTTAAATAAGATTAATAAAGTTAAATAATATTAAGCTTTTTTTAATAAAGATGTTATCTTTTTTATTAAAGATTCTTTAAAGTATTTTTTTAATATTTAAAAAGTTCATAATAATTTGATGTTT
>JAMLFT010002769.1:0-24148 GCA_026544285.1 Pachyrhizus erosus | reverse complement strand
CGTCCCCCCACCCCCCCCACCCCCACCCCCCACAAAAAAAAAAAAAACAAAAAAAACCAAAAAAAAAAAAAAAAAAAAAAAAAAAAAAAAAAAAAAAAAAAAAAAAAAAAAAAAACTCAAGATGTGTTATGTACTCGGAGACATCGTACTCAATGGAAAACTTGAGTAGCGTAGTATTCGCTTTCATTAAAAGCAGGTCTAAGACTTTCTTGACACATGAACTCCAAGGGAAAAGAGACGAGATGACCCCTCACTGATGCTAATCTCTCCAAGGGATCGGTGTTCTTAATACCTCCATCATGATAAGATTCTAATTTTTCTGGGGCTATTCCTAAGTCAATGGTCGTGTGACCAATTCTTTCTTTCCAAAAAGCCACACTTTGTCTGAAAGCAAGTCTGCAGAAACATTTGGTTTAAAATAAATGTTAGGGCAAGACAATGGGGAACTTTCATCCAATGATGTAAGATGGTGAAAATCATCGCTAACATACCTGGTGTGTATCAGATCATTGGGTACGCAAGAAAAGACATCCTGGTAAATTGTAGTATTTGTCTGTATAAAGTATCCAAGGAAAATGATCAATATTCTTATTGAAGTCTTATTTCGTATTCAGTTATTCAGAAACATCATGAAATCTAAATAGGGTATTCGATCACCTAGGAAAAAGAAAACATGTATACGTGTTTCATACGTGGGGGTGTGTTTTATCTACATAAACAGAAAGAAAAGATGGTCTATCTGACACATTTTCATGACTAATAGCTTAAACCATATAACATGCAATCATAAATTTCTTGTACAACTAAATAGTAATGCAAATTAAATAACTTCTCAAGGGGATTGAGCTAAAAAGAGTAACCTGACAACAACAATGTCATACTCCTGAAGCAAGCATTGCACTCTAATAGGACTTTGGGTAACTGTAAAATTTTCATGCCATCAAGTTCAAGCTCATACTATCAACCTGTGTCTTTTTGACAATTCCAGTCTTGTCTTTTGTCCCCCACACTGAGATTGGAAGTTAAGCAAGCACCAGGGACTGACTGATGGATATTTGGAAAATCCTTTTTTCTAGTGAAGAGAGTTGGCTACATGGATCAGTGTCATAAAATTAGGTTCTCAGCTAGTTCATTTAGATCTTAAGTCCTTTTTAATGATTTCTACAAGAACTTTTTTCAGTTTCCCTTGACTTTTCACATAGAAGACTATCCTCCATTTGCTCCAACTCTCCTTACAACTCACAAGGGCTTTTATCAGTCTTCTCCTCATGCAGAGAAACAACTCAAGGGAGATTCTACCATATTTTCTTCAACTGGTACTTCTATTTTTACTGTATGCATTGTTTCTTTATCCAATCTTGTCTTGTATGTTCACAAGACACTGGCCCATGACAGCATCCTCATCTCTTCAACACTGAGCTTATGCTTTTGAGGATATTTTACCACCCAACATTTAGTGCCAGATAGCATTGTGGGTCTAACAGTGGTAAAATTTTCTTTTGCAAGGTACCTTTCTACTATGTAATCAGAAACCATGTGCTTCCAAAGCTTTTCTTAACATCTCTAGTTTACATTTATTTCCCTCTCTTAGACTTTTCCATTAGGATTATACATCTGCTAAAAGCATCCATTGTTGAATTGGCTCTTTGATATGCTTAGCAAGCACATCCAAAACTAAGGTAAAACGATAAGTAGCCAAAGTAGACTTTCGGTGTGATCTAGGTAATTCTCAGTGACCCCAACACTACTTGTAAGTTGTAACCTATCATACAAACAATTTTGTTCTTTAGAGCCTTCCATTAGACTTCTCTTGTCACCCAACCATACACCTCTCCCATATCGAATCTCAAAACCTTGAGTAGATCTTTTTGTTTCCTTCAGTACCCCTCCATCATTATCTATAAATGTTGTTTCCATTGTTAATCTGGCTAGCATACAAAAGTGGTTCTTTGAAATGTGAGTTTCTTGTCTTAAAATCCATTCAGTTACCCTTTTCCCATATTTCATTGAATGATAGTATGGCTCATTAGTTTAATCCTTAGGAAGAACTACGAAAGGGGGGAATCCTGCAAATAATATTTTCTATTTTGGAACTAATCACTCAAGTGATTACGAGTAGTATTACTCAAGCGATTATGAGTAGTGAAGTGGCTAGTATGTCCTAAACAAAGAATACTTTTACTAGAAATTTGTTTCCTAAAAACTTCTCTAATCTCCCCTGCCCCTCTTTTAAAATGATGGAGTCCACTGCCTTGCCTAATGAACACATACCTTTTGCCAATAAATCAGTAATTTAGGGGGCAGAAAATATATTTGAACATTTTTTAATGCAATCTATGAAAATACAAAAAAAAAAAAAGACTAGATGGTATCCTCCTAAAATAACAAAAATGTTTTAAAAAAGGTTAAATTATAAACTACCCATGTTAACCTTAGACTATTTGATGAATTGCCTCCTCAAGTTTTAATTTTTTGAGGTTTAGTCGTTGAACTTTTAAGATTTGGCTATATACAGATCTTTCAATCTTTGTTTACATTATTAATTTTTCCCAAACATGTCATTGTATTTATTTAATATCTTCCTAACCAAATACTTTCTAGCATTAAAAAATTTGAAGTAAAGTTGTACGAGACTGGGTTATAATTTTAGAAAGCGTTTTCAGTACTAAATGTGTATAGTTGATGTGGGAAAATTGCCAAAGCAAAAACATCAGGGGGCAAATTGCCAGAAGTTTAAAGTTGAAGGTAATTTTCCATTTGGCCAAAATAACAAAAATGAAAAGAAAAGAAACCTCAACAAACACATACAGATTAAACAAGCAAATCTGTTTCAGCTACAATCAACTCTGGTCTTCAATCCTTAACTTAATGGGAGGACAATGATATCATTAAAAGGGAAGAGGCCACTTTTAAAAGATAATTATTTATGCAAAAATTACTTTTAGAAGAATGAATTTTACGCATCAAAAAGTTAAAGTAATAGTAATTTATAAGAATATATCACTTAAAACACCATTATTCATATAAAAACAGGTCAAGTTGGAAATGAATATTAACATTCTACTTTTTTATTACCTTCGCTGTTGCCATCCAAATATCCTTGTAAGTAGATTCAACAACTGGGTCCATTATTTGATTGAGCTGAGGAAAAGATATTAAATTAGTCATTACAAATCAGGCACATGAAACAACTAAAGAATGAAAAGTCACTAACCTCTCCTGTAGGGAGACCCAAGTGTTCAGACCATAATGACAAACGGAGGGTCAAGGAAAACTTTCCTGCTTTCCAAGGCTTTCCATCCATAAAAGAATCAATAAACTCTCTGTCTTCTATAACTACACCAATCTGAAATCGATACGTAGGACAATTGAAGGAAAAGAAAGGAGTGCAGTAATTATGCATTAATAGATTACTCTAAAAAGTCAAATATAAGTTTAAAAACTAAAGCAAATAGTAATTAACAGATGAATCTGTGAATTCAATACACAATTTTAAAAGTGAGAAAAAGGGTGTTGGCAATACGATATACCTGTCAGTTGAAATTATTGTGTCATTGGTTACAAATTCTATTTTATTTTTAAGGCGTTCCCTCAAACTTTGTGAACACCACATTTATGTCAAACTGATGATATGAAGAAGGAAATTCAAAGTTTATCAACAAAAAGGATTAAATATGCAATCTACACCCAAATTTTCCAATAAAATATATAGACAAGAGAAAAGTTAACAAGATATCAGTTGGATTAGGAAATAGTACATTCATGTATCATATGATAAAATGCACTTTGTGTTCATGGGAATTAGTAATTAGGAAGTTGCTCTCAATTAATACAGGTCATGGAAATAGTCTCCACTAAGTCTATTAAGAGTCTACATATATGAATGCTATATGTATAATCTATGTACACGCCACACTCTTGAACAAGAAAGCATTCTCATTCTCATTTCTCCAAAACATTTTGTTCTATCTTTCTCCTCTTCCCCTCTAAATTCAACAATATCAACTAACTTGTTTCTATAGTGTAAAAATTAGCATTGATGAATATTATTTCAATGAGGGTTCATGAAATGAGAGACATGGAACTGTACCTCAGAATCTCTAGAGCCAAGTAAGCTCCTATCATTAATATTAGCAGATCCAATCAAACTAATACAATCATCAACAATCATGATTTTACTGTGAACATACACCTGCAAAAAGTGTAAATCATTAATCTGACTGAAACTACCTCTGTATATGACCATAGGTGTAAAAGAATACCTGGCTGGTTGCCACAGGGCCACCATTAGAAAGTCTACCATAAGACCTTAGGCCATAAAAAGAGATGTAGTCATATATTTTAGAACCAAGAAGCTCGTAAAGGTTATGCAAGATAGAATTCTGCCCTCTGCAAATGGTTCGATACTGCCAATGCATTATGGCTCTTACAGATGCTGCACCACTATCATCAAGGCCACCCTAGATAACTGGGAAGTCAGTCTAACATTCATCCAAAAGAAATATTTACAGTGTTGAAACAGAAAAAAAAGAATAAAATTAATCAGAACCTGGAAGCCAGGCAGCAGAGGTATGACAACTATAACCCTGAAAGATTTTTTGTCATTGTAAGCTCGCATAATCCGTTGATAGAAAGCTTCTAACACACGATTCCGTATCATCTCATCTCCAGAAAGACCTGAGATAAAAAATTGATTCTGGAATATGTTCCCAAGAACGAAATAGAACAGTCAGATAAAGGTCCAGAACAGATTAAGGATGTGATAAAATATTAGAAAGAACTACCCCCTTCAAGCATGAAAAATTGAAGAGAGGAGCAGAATATATAATATTGCTCCATCGAAGCTGGTTCAATAATCCATAAAATCTAGCACATAATATATAATTCAAATTTGAGAATATTGGGGTCTTTTTTAGCATAGCTGTTCAACTATATTCACTTTCTTAAAACTCAAAGAAGCATTGCAAAGAGAAAGTCCAAATAGTTTAGGTATGAGAGTTTTCACTCTTTAAAATTAAAAATTGAGGGGGTATTTGGTAATTTTCAAACCTAGTTTAAAATGGTAAAAGATGAAACTAATTATATAAACCTGTATAAAAATGAACCACCAGTTCAAAATTAAACTTAGTTTGCTTTGTCCAAAACCAATTTCTAATTTTGAATTTCTTTATATAAATGTGAATGATTGTGTAACTATTAGGTCTCATCTTAAAACAAATTGGCATTAAGTGAATTTACCTAACGAGATCCCCTCCACAAACCATGGAAACAACAATAATGGGTTATAGTCTTTCATATCATGTTGCATTCCATCTTAAAACCAATTGGCTCAATAGGTATATGAATCACAACCCATCATTCGGGGTAGAATGTTAAAATGTCTCACTTTGGTTAGGAATATAATCAGAATATTTCTTATTAAGACTTGGGCAATCCTTCCTCCTAGAGCTATCTTTTAGAATTGAGTTGGGCTTGGTTCATTTCTAATATGGTATTTAGAGCCTATCCATTATTGATAATGGGCTAGCCAAAAATGTCCAATTTTGCAAACACGTCTAATCCTAGGTGTGAAGAGGGTGTAAAATGTCCCACATTGGCTAGAGAAATGGCTACAATATGTCTTTCAAGACTTGGGCTATCCTTTTCTATGAGAGGCCAAGTTAGGCCTAGTCCATTTCTAAGTAACCATCAAAATTCAATCAAATTGGATTAATTTATATTTCTCACATACATTTTTATTTATTATAATGTGTTCAAAATATAGAATAGAATCTCCCTTTCTATTTGAAATTATTATGGTAGATTTTATTTTCTTTCCCACTTTCCCTATTTCCATTAATGTTTAGATTTTCCCTATTTCCTTGTTTACCCTGTAAAAGGGAGATTAGTGCTTGTATTGCAATCACACCGAATAATATGCAATTCCTCTTTTCTAAGTTCTTTTCTTTTCATGTTATTGTTTTTATTTTAAAAATAAAAATTTTTAAAAAAGAAAAAATTATTACATCTTTTTAAAATTTTATTGAGACAATAATTTTAGACTAATTTCCTAAAACAAAATAAAGGAAATATTAGATAATTATAATTATTTATGCTATTATATTTATGGAATGAGTTGGCATGGTTATTGACCCTTGGAATAAGTGATTCCTACTAATTTATCACGTCCAAATCCAATAAGGTTACCTTTGAATTTAAAAATGAAAAGGAATAAGATAAAGTCACTGGACTAAAAACAACCATCACCAGTGAGTTCATATAAGAGCCACTTTTACATCAAATTATTGTCCAAATCAATTATAGAAGGTTGCAAAATGCCCCAAGTATTTGATTTTAAAATGAAAAATATATAAAAAGTTAAATTAAAAAAAAAGCTCCTTACAAATAGGACTATAGGAGTGGGTGAAAGTGGTCTGCATTTGTTGTTATTTTGCAATAAAAATTTTGTCCTTTTGCTCAGTAATAGTAAAAACAATATGTTAGAACTTAGGAAAATGGAAAATACACCAAGAGGGACAAAATTCTATTTCTACATGAGGATAGATGAGCCCATGCCTGTCATTGATGTATTTACATGTATTGACTTCTTTATTTGTGGTCTACATGCCATATAGCGTCTATGTCTGATAGAGTGCTGTCAATCATTTTACTTTTCTACATAACATCTATCCTTTAAACAACTGTATCCTATTTGGCTTTCCAATTTCCCATGCATAATAGATAATGTAATCCAAACTATCAATAAAAATAATACAAAAACTTCATCTTTTCATTCATCTAAAACTAGGTGCTAGGGGTAGTAGATTATATTGGTCATATGATCCTGATACTCCATTAAGCTCATAATGGACTCAGTAGCATGGCCTTCACCACAGCAAGAATAGATGTCTATAAAAGTTAAAAAGTGATTTTCACTTTTAAAAGGAAATTGGAAAAATATAAACCTATTATGTGTTAAAAGAAGCAACTATCTCAGAAACTCAGAAAGACATTTATAGCATCAAACAATAACTGAAGAAAAGTTAAGAGTAGTCAAATCATTTCTATAATCATCTTAACATTAAGGAAGATATATGCTGGATATATCCATAAAACAAGCAAAGCCCTATTTCATTGCTGAATAGACATTAAGTTCATCCCAGGAATAATGTTTAAAAATCAGTTCCAGAAACATGCATGTAAAGAAACATAATATAAGCCACATGTTGATTAAATATAAATGTAGTTATTATCTAAAACAACAATACAAAACAAGACCACTTAATGATATACTGAAGCCAGAGTTTTAGAGCTGAGATGTTATGTAGATCATGAAACATTCAAATAGTTTACATTAATGTCATTTTAGTTACTATAGACAACAATTACAAGGTAACTCAAGTAATAATTATCCATGTTCTTTCATCCTTATTTTCAATCTATTTGCAAGCTTTTTTGATGAATTTATTATTATAACAAGGTAAAACCACTTTTGGTATAATCATCTGCAAAACCACCAATCTTCAAAAGTTGTAATTCAATAGAGATATGATAAAAGGAGGAAGTTTATTTATACCTCAATGTAGATGAAATGTTCAGCTTTCTCAATAAGAGAGCAATAAGCATTGTGGATGCTCTCTTCAGTTTGACTTGTTCCAGCAGACCATTGACTCACGCTCCTAATAACCTATCAATTAAAGATTATTTTAATGAGAAAATACAACCAATGTTGAAAAATTAACAGCATGAAAGTCACAAGAACAAAAGGAATAAGACTATGTAGGGCACCCTCATGAAATTTAATAAATTCCAGCCAGATAAAATATCACTTATTTCACAAGGATTTGTCTTTATGTTGTGAAAAAATGTATCAAAGCCATACCAAAAAATAGCTGGCTTCTCTCAAATTTCAACAACTAATATTTAACAAGAAAACTAACATTCATTACATTATAACGAACCTTTGATGTGATGAACATATAAAAGTTAGACAACAGACAAAATTGTACAAGTCAATGACACAATTATATTTAAGTAGGCCATGAGAGCAACGCACTTGGCAACGACAGGAAGCAAGAGGACCAACTTGTCCTGATTCATCAGCAAAACCTCCTTGGTCACCCCGTTCTTGTGTTTCCCACCACTCTGGATCTGTATTTTGTAAATCAAAATGAGACACTCTATCCAAAGGCATTTTCTCACGATCATGCTCAGAATCCAGATCATCTACAAAGCCCTTCATTGGTGTATCTGCACCAACTGCTACAATTTTGGCCTTCCGGAATGAGAATGGAAGACCATTGCTGATTCTTCTTGGCTTGTCAAGGTGATGCAAAAAGGAGATTACCCCATTCAATTTTTCATCTCCTTCATGTGTATCCAATCCATCAGACTCCTGAGGCAAAAGTAGAGGAATATCTTGGTCTTGGGAAGATGAGGAAAATGAATCTTCTCTCTTGAGAACTCTGTGATTGTCAAGGTTCCCACTTTCAATCTGTATCTCTTTGCTTCTTCCCAAGTAATGTGGAATAACCATATGATGCTGAGGCATAAGTAATGGAATTGCTTGCTCATATGGAGCTTTGTTCCTCTGATGTGAATAAAAGAATATTATTTCCTATTGGGAATAATATAGGAATAGGACCAGAATACTTCAAGACTTCAATGCAATTGCCAAATAAGACTAACCTTGGCATAATTCCATCTCTGAACAAAGTGCCTAGCAATGTCACGACAAGGTGGTCCCCAAAGGGCACAATGAACATCGTGCCAAGGCATACGAGGATATTTTTCACGTTCCAATTCATCTTTCATTGTATCTTCCCATGAATTTGGTTCAGATTCTCTGTCAAAATAGAAAATGAACATATTACTTGCATTCAACATGAAAAAGCTAGTCTATGATCAATTAATGATGAAGGACATATTGTAACACATTCCAAGTGCAAGCTTGCCAATAGTTTTCTTTGGAATTTCATAGATATTTATTGTAGCATACCATATCTATATGTAGAATGTTAGGACCAATCTTAAGAACTAATATAGAATTGTTGTATACCTGTATAATTAGGATCAAATAATTGTAATTAATACTAACACTAATGTATATAGAGAACATATCATACACTATTTTATCCCTCTAATCAGATTGTTCTTGGGCTTCTTATTGTTTCCAAATCAAATATTGCCTCTGTTAGAATAAAACTGAAAAGTAAATTAAATAACGCATTGAGCTGAATTTGAATACATATGGGAAATGCTTTATATGAAACAAGAATAGTATTTCTGCACCTAAACACATAGTTATAAACAGCTACCACTTTTGGGGGAAGGAAAAACAAATCAACCTATCTTTTCATCTCTTTTTTACCAAAAATTTGGTAGGTGTAAAGAGAAGTGTAAGATTTTAGGTGTAGATGAAACATTTTCCATGAAACATACATGTTCATCATTAATAACTGAAATCTGAAGAATTTTTAATTTTTTCAGAATTACTTTTCTAAAACAACATTTCTAAAAAAACATGATTGGAAAGAAACAACCTTGTTCAAAACGGTTTTTTCTTTCTGGTTTCTTCTTTTGCTCCTTAAAAATGCTTGGTTGGAAGGCAGGAGAAATGAGGGGCCAAAATCCCTCCCCAATTGTGCCCCCCTTCCAATAGAGGAGTAATATGGAGAGGAGGAGAAATGATTTATAGGTTTTGGACTGTGTTGACTAAATTGTCCTAAGATTTTATTTTCCCTCCTCTCCCCTTATAAACCAAACAAGGGGACCCTCCCCTCTCCTCCTTTGAACCAAGCAAAATATCATATAAGCAAACATTTTCTTTTTACTCGTTAACAACAGATTTTGAGCTACTACTGTCACATAAATACTTCTATTATTTCTCCAAACACTTCAAATAGTTAAAGTGTTTGTTTTTTCCTAAAATTAAATGAAGCTTTGAACAATTTCACAGTATGGCCAAAAAAATTCTTACAAAGCAACTTTGTGATTTTAGTTTCTACTCACAGACTAACCTTGGGTTATAATAATCTTTTCCAGGCCAGATTAGAGGAGGGAAATCTCCCACTTTATGCTCAGATGTGTCATAACGACCAAAGCATAAATCCAGTCCTCCAATAAAGCAAATATGGTTATCAATAATGACTAGTTTTTCATGATGTGACCTGTGTATAATAATTGCAAGCAAATAAGAAACCACAAAAGTGCAGTATAATTGATATTTTCAGATAAATAAATAAAACACAAGTTTGTTATAAAACTATAGACTAAAGGCCAAGTTTTGAGTAATTGCATACCATAGGTAAACACCAGTAGAAAAGTGGTCAGGATAGCGTAATACCCTCACATTCTCATGAATGCTAAGAAGCTTTTTCTTACTATAAACACTGTTGATTTTCAAAGCAAGAGCCACCTCTTTGTAGAGAAGAATGTAAATCTGCATTTAAAAATTCATGTAAATCTCGAAACTGCTATGGAAATAAAGCAATTGGAACATCCATCATCCAGGTGGTATACAACACAGCTAAGTACCTTCATAACTACTTGAACATCATAAAGACTGGACTGATCGGTTATTAAGTAATAAAGTAATTCAATTAATATATTTCTCTCCATTATGATATAAAAAGCATTTATAGAAAACTACAGTTCTATGTAGTATGTAACTTCAACCAGTATCATTCATAAATCAACAATTGAGAATAAGAGTGTTTTAGATGAAGGTTCTCTATATGTTTTTCACACAGCAGAGATGTGTATATATATTCATCAAAAGAGGGTTACAGAGGAGAGTACAAAAGAACCCCTATACTACTATCAGCAAGTACTACTAGATATAACAGAAGTCGGTCTTTTAAAAGGCTTGACAACACACATAACATAATATTTGTAACACTTTCCCTCAAGCTGGAGCATATAAATTGTATGCACCAAGGTCCTCTTAAAGACTTAGTCAAAATATTTGTTAGTTGATCATTGGAGCTGATGAATTCAGTACTAATTTCCTCAGCCAGCAATTTCTCTCAAACAAAGTGACAGTCAATTTCTATATGTTTGGTTCTTTCATGGAACATAGGATTCAAGGCAATATGAAGTGCTACCTGATTATCACAATACAACCTCATCTGCTGAACTTCACATGATTGTCACAACACAAACTCATTTGCTAAACTTCACAAAATTTTAGTTCTTGAAGGAGTTGTTTTATCCACACAAGTTCACAAGTGAGTGAGGTCATAATTCCTATACTCAACTCTGCACTGGATCGGACAATAATATTTTGTTTCTTGCTCTTCCAAGAGATCATATTTCCTCCTATGAAAACATAGCATCCAATGGTAGACCGCTTGTCTATAGGAGATCCTACCCAGTCAGCATCACAATATCCACAAACTTGGGTGTTTCCCTTGTCCTCATATAGCAATCCCTGTCCTAGAGTCTTTTTTATGTATCTCAGAATACAAAGCACTGCATTTCAATGATCAATATAAGGAACTTGCGTACATTGACTAACAACTCCAACAGCAAAAGAAATGTCAGATCTAGTAATTGCGAGGTAAATAAGTTTCCCAACTGGTATCCTATGTCTTTTTGGATCTGAGAACAGTTCACCTTGCTTTGCCATTAATCTTTTATTTGGATTCATAGGACTATTAATGGGTCTACAATCAACCATCCCTATCTCTACTAGGATATCTAAAGCATACTTTCTCTGTGAGATGACAATGCCTTCCTTTGATTGAGCTACCTCAATACCTAGAAAGTATTTAAGGCAACCAAGATCTTTGGTCTGAAAATGACTAAACAAGTGTCTTTTCAATTAGGAAATTTTATCATCATTCCCTATAATAACTATATCATCAACATAGACAACTAGATAAACACATTTCCCATAAGAAGAATGACAATAAAAAATTGAATATTCTACTTCATATGCTTCAAGCCAAAATCCCAAACCAAGCTAGTGGAGACTATTTGAGCCCATATAGAGATTGATGCAATTTGCAAACTAGTCCACACTCCTCCTGAGCAACAAATCTAGGAGATTGCTCCATGTATATGTCCTCCTCCAAGTCACCATGAAGAAAGACATTTTTAATATCTAATTAATGGAGATGCCAACAACGAATAGCCACTATTTCAAGGAAGAGTCTGACAGTAATGATCTTGGCCACAGGAGAAAAAGTATCACCATAATCAAGACCATAAATTTGAGTGTATCCCTTAACAACCAATCTAGCTTTAAGATGATCAACTTTACCATTGGGTCCAACTTTAATGGCATAAACCCATCTACAACCAATAGTTTTCTTCCTAGGAGGAAGAGGAACCAGCTCCCATGTGTCACTACTTTCAAGAGTATGCATTTCAACAATCATGGCTTGCTGTCATCCAAGATGTTCAAGTGCTTCTTTTATATTTTAGGAATAACAACAAAAGACAAACGGGAAACAAAGGAGAAATAGGAGGGACACAACCGATGATAACTTAAAAAATTATAAATAGGATGAGAGTTTTGAGTAGATCGAATACCTTTTCTAAGTGCAATTGGCCAACCAGAATTATCATCTTGTGGAACCGTGAAAGGATCAACTGATGATGACGGGCCTAAAGCAAATGGCTCTTCATGTAATATTGAACCAACCCTTGGTGTCCTACATTGATATGTAATGAGAGGAGATGAAGATGATTGAAGTGGGTTTTTGATTTGAAGGCCCATGAAGAGGAGTTTCACAAGCAGGAGACAAAAGGGAATCAAGAAATGGAACAAGTAAGACTTGTACAAAGTCTAGATCTCGCATGGATGAAGGAAAGAAGGTAACATCAGTAGACATACAGTATCGTCTTGTGTTTGGAGAATAACAACGGTACCCTTTCTGAATATAAGAATAGCTAAGAAAGACACATTTGATGGCTCTTGTAGATAGCTTGTCCAACTTGGAGACATATCATGGACAAAACAAACACAACCAAAGATACAAGGGGAAACATGAAATAAAGATTCGTTTGGAAAAAGAATTGAATGCGGAACTTTATTTTCAAGTGATAAAGATGACATTCTATTTATTAGAAAGCAAGCAATAAGAACAACATCACTCAACAATGAATAGGGACATTTGCACCAAGCAATAGGGTACGTGTAATTTCTACTAAATGTCTATTTTTTCTTTCTATTACACCATTTTGCTATGGTATATAAGGACAAGTAGATTGATGTAGAATGTCATGTGTGGTTCAAAAAGATCAAAAGAGAAGTATTCTTTGGCATTATCACTCCTTAAATTTTTTATTATTTTTCCAAACGGATTCTTAATTTCATTGAAAAAGGACATGAAAATAGACAAAAGTTCATATCGATCTTTCATTAAATAAACTCATACATCAAGAATATTCATAAATAAAAGTAATAAAATATATGAACCCAAAAGATGTAATAACAAAGACCCCAAATGTCTAAATGAATGGTGGAAAAAGTAAAATTACATCTTGTTTCAGTTTTCTTTGGAAAGGAAGACCTAACATGTTTCCCTAACTGACACGACTCACACTCGAAGACCTGAAGTTTTTTGAGTTCAAGAACCATCTTCTTTAGTTTTGACCAGTGAGGATGATCCAAGCAATCATACAAAAGTTTAGGAGGCAGAGATGTAAAACAAGACACAGAGGACTAGTTTCAAGATAGTAGAGTCCTCTGGATTTATGTCTTAGGCCAATTAGTCGACCCGTACCACATTTTTGTATGACAAAGGAATTAGCATTAAACGTTACATAATAATTTTGAGATCGGGTTAATTGGCTTACAAAAATCAAATTAAAAGGGCAGTTAAGGATAAAGAGAACAAATTCTAAGTTTAAAGAAAGAGAAAGAAACATTTGACCAACTCCTTGTGAGGCAACTCTAGACCCATTGGCTAAAGTAATAAGGTGAGGATATTTGGGTGAGAAAACAGAAGAGAACGGGGAATTGTTACCATAAATGAGTTTAGAAGCTCTTGAGTCACTTATTCATGTACCTTGACTTTCCACATATTGAAAAATACATGTTGAAACATTAGGGCTTAAAGATGATTGAGCTTGACTGTTGGACTTCAATTGTAGATATTCTTGATACTCCTCTTCAAAAAATTTAGACTCGAGTTGTTTTGATTTGGAGATCTTCGCAACCTTCTAAAGAAAGTCATGCAAGAAATAACATACATTCTATGTGTGGCCCATCCTCTTACAATATGAGCACTAGGGACGATTGTTTCTACCTTCATGTCCTCCACAATTCCCACAACCTCCTCTTCCTCTAGTAGATACCATTGCTGAAGATTCAGCAAGTTTAAGTGAGCCTCCACTCTTTTTCGAAGTAGGAACACAAAGAAGACATGTCATGAGGCTCTCCATTGAAGGAACTTCTTGACATGTTAGAATTTGATCATGAATATGATCATAATCTGGATGTATGGCACGTAGGATCAACACCACATATAGATTGTCAAGTTTCTTTTTTATTTTCTCTACTGAATTGGCTTCGAAGAACATTTTCAATTCTTCAACTGCATATTGAATTTGAGCAATAAGGAAGGTCATATCATGATTAGTTTGCTTGAAAGACGCCAACTTTCCCACTAAATTGTATAATTGTTGAATGTCATTGAAATAGATAGTTTGGCCTTTCTTCCAAAAAGTGTGACACGTTTTGAAGACCCTCATAGTTCCTAGAATATTGGGCTCTACAGACTGCCACAATAAAGCACAATGCTGAAAATCAAGTTTTTTCCATTGTTCTTGACTCATTGATGGCACTTTAGCAACATCTTTCTCCAATTGTTCATGATGCCCTTGGCCAAAAAACCACAGTTTCACAAAAGCAAACCAAGACAAAAAAAAAAAAAATCATTAAGTTTTTCCAAAGTGATAGTAGGTGTCCCTAAAAAGGGAGGAACAAGACCAGAACTTGCCATTTTGCTGAAACAAAGAATGAGGCCCAATAAAAGCCAATGGAGGAAGCCTTCTCACTAAAATGAGGCTGAACTAGCAAGACAAGGGGTATACATACTCAAAAGAGGCCGATGAACCTATTGGAGGCAGAACGGAAAAGATCCGATAGCCAAACGACAGGGCATGGATCTCACACACTGAACAGAGCATCCAAGTCATGACAGCACGTATGGAGGTTTTAGCCTCCAAGACTTGGACAGTCTGGTCGCGCACTGAGAGGTGCGGCACTCCTGATGGTGTCTTCACCAAGCAAAAAACGATGGTCAATGGCAACATACGGCTGCCGGAAAAGTTGTTAGCAAAACAGACTTTGGCCGATGATGGTGGACAACCTATTGGAGTTAGGAACAGCCAAAGCGGGATCGAACCCACTCTAATACCAAGTTGAGAATAAGAGTGTTTTAGATTAAAGTTCTTTGTATGTTTTTCACACAGCAGAGATGTATATATATATTCTTGAAAAGAGGGTTACAAAAGAGAGTACAAAAGAACCCCTATACTACTGTTAGCAAGTACTACTAGATATAACAAAAGTCAGCCTTTTAAAAGGCTTGACAGCAAACATAAAATAATAGTTTTAACATCAACAAACAATAAAGCTAGTTTTGAACCCACTTGTTCTACCAAGAAAAGGGAGATCAATAACAGAATTTTGTTGAGTCATCTTCAATAATGTCTAAGTTTGTACTACACTATGCACTTCAAAGATTCCAATAAACCCTCAACCCTCCCTACCTAATTACGTAAAATCCATGGATCTTGGCTTGCATATGGTACAAAGCAGAAGCGTGGACACTAACACAATAAACTTTCTGGCTAGCTTCAACAAATTGCTTAAATGGATTTGACTCCTTTCTTTAAGTGTCCATGCTTTATGCACTCTGCAATGACTCAAAATTTAGAAAAAGAAAAAAATGTTGAAACAAGGTGCGCAGACAGAAAACTGGGAGAAGAAAAATAGACCAAATTTAACTTTGTACCTACAGTGAAATTTAGGCCAATGTCTAAGGGTGAACACAATATTCACTTTGATCAATGAATATTACAAGGGGCAGTCACTCAATGTTCAAACTTCAAACCCTCATGCCACACACACATACACAAACATATCTAGAGGTCCATATCCTTTTGCGTCGGCTAAACCAAGGGTTTAAGGCAGGTCATATATTGGGCAAGACCCAAACTAAACACAAGACACTTTGCAATGAAAAACAAATTCAGGAACAACAACAGCGAACATGTAGCCATCCAGGGAAAGACATAACATTATTGCAGTAGAAAGCAAATGTAGATAAGATGACTGAAAGCCATCATCATTCTAATATCCTTGGTATGGTTGTAGTTGTCTCTTACAATTTAAACAACTCAAAGACAAAAGTAATTAAAAAATAAGTTTCTTAAAAAGGTGTGTAAGAGTTCATACTAAAGGCTACCTGAACTCCTTGCTTAGCTTTTGCTTCCAACAAATTATCAAGCCTTGACGAAGCACGAGTGTGGAAAGGTCGCCGTAGATACAGTTCTGGGCACAGCCACCATCCACAGATAAATATCTGCATGAATCTCTCTATCATTGAACAGAAACTTGAAAACAACCATTATTCTCTCTCTCCCTACCTCTCTATCTATCTACCTCTATCTATCTATAAGTGTATGTGTGTGTGTGAATTTCATAAAAGTGGGCTTGAATGTTATAGCACTTGAAATACAAACCTCTGATTTTGCAGCCTCAATTGAAGAAGCAATGGCCTCAAATGCTGCTTGCCCATCAATGAACCACTGGGCTTGACTTCCATCTTCGACTAAGCCTCTTGGAGGAGCAAATGAACCATAACGGTGAGGATGACACCAACCTTCAGGAGGCCTGAGTCCAGCATCATTAATTGCAGCAACCCAATCTTTAACTTTACTTCTACTTTTCACTCTAATTCTGATGCTCCGGATTCCACAAGTCACCTATAACATTCAGTCAAGCATTAAGATTAAAAAGGTATCTTTCTCCGTATAGTATAACCGTACATCTGATAACAAGGCACAATCAACTAATAGCTAGTAATTACATCAGAATAAACCTCAATTCAGTCCTTGAAAGAATTTTGGAAAATCAATTTGGTCTTCCTTCAAAAGATTATTTACATCAATTTGGTTCTCAAAAGAAAGCTTTTAAATTCCCAATGCTACTGGTTACTTGGATCAAATTAATATCATATGTTGACCAAATTTTATCTTTTGAGGATCAATTTGATGTCACTGATCTTTTGAAGACCAAATTGATGTTCTGAAAATCTTTCAAGGACTAAATTGGGGATTTACTAAAGATATGATGTAGAATAAACAGAAAGACCGTATTAATTGGAATTCTTTTAAAGCACACGACAATGATGCAACAATGGAGATAAAAGAGCACCCCTTTCCTCTCACCTTGAATGAATGGCGTAAAGGATTTCGCTCCTTCATTTCATTCGCCAATGATAAACGACCATCCCCATTCCCATCTGAGGCAGGCAGTACATCAAAAACAATGATGTCCAGGGGCTGTGTATCAAAAGGATCTGCTAGCAATGCCAAGAATCCAGGTTTCAGTACAGCCCATACCTGTACATAAAAAAGACAGGAAAAAGATAATGTAAAGTTAAACCAAATATAATAAAGGCTAAAATACACTTTTAGTCTTTTATGTTTTCGACTATATTTGGTTTGGTTCTTTATCTGTTAAAAAATTAAAAAACATAAAGAACTAAAACTGTATTTTAGCCTATAATAAAAGTTACCAAAAAACAATTAAACAACGCCAAGTTAAGTGAAGCATATTGACCAACTTCAAAAGCAGGATTCCATACCTTTTGCCAGTTATCATTACAGCAACTAAAACAGTCAGACAAACAACACTTTCTGGAATCGTCATCCTTCTGGATTTTGGGCAGATGCTTCACCATCACATATTCTTCCTTCAGCTTAGGGCCATATTCAGGTGAAAAAGATAATTTTGATACCTCCAAAAACTTGCAAACCTAGAGCATAAAATTTCTTATCGTAAAAACAAGTGTTTAGTGATCATAATTCATAAAAAAACTCCATAAATAGGCATACATGGACTTCAACTGAAAATAAAATGTCTTACAAATTTCAGAGTCCATATCATATAACATGTACTAAATATGGTAGCCAAAAAAAGTGGCAACAATTTGTTTAAATCAAGCCTAACAGAACCAATAGGCAGCTCAGTGCACACGCTCCCACCATTGTGGGATATAGGAAGGATTTGATGCATGCAACCTTAGACTAGAACCAGAACAAGAACTATGTCAGCCTTACTTGAAACAGATTCATGATGTTGGCCTTCCCTGCCAAGTCCAGTATTCAGATGCATGGATTTCACATGCAAAGGTGCAGTGTCTAAGCAAACTTACATGATTAATATTTATCAATGAAACTAATATCACAGAGTGAGTTCTGGTGCAATAGTAAAATTACTAGCTTGTTATCTAGTACTAGCAAATTCTACTCATGGACCCCTCGGCTCATGAGAGGCATGGATGTGTCCATCTGACCCTCGCCACCCCCACAATAGTGGGATCATCATGCATATGACTTCCTTTTAAGAAACTAAATCCAAAATCAAGTAATTCCATTGCCAGAGTAGTAAAGAAACACATCTAGTTCTACTTTGTTTTTTTTTTTGTTTTTTTGTACTGTATGGGGCTTAAAGCTAATAGAATAACCCTATCAAACTATAACATTCTATGTATGTATATCTGAAATGTCTGCAACATAAACTGACAATGAATTAATGACTGTTCTATAACATGATAAACATATACTTTCAAAAGCTCATGCACAAAGCATACCTCATGAGAGTTCACAATACTGATATTCCCCAAGAAGTGATTCAGATATCCTTGCATTGCTCTCTTTGCCCTGTCTGCAATAGAATGCTGTCTTCCCAAGGCTGGTCGTATAATTGGTAGAGCAGCACTTGATGGAACATCTCTGCACAAACAACCAACTTATAGGATATTATGACCACAGAGTAACGTGTTGCAATTATAGAGTGCTCCACAGAAGTTTCACATTGGGGATCACCTGTCCTTAGCACTTTCATGAGATTCATCAGTCTGCAATGGGACAGTTTCATCATCACCTTCGTCATCATCTTGCACCATAGCATTGTGTTCTCCAATTCCTAGATTTTGAAGCCATTCTTTAACCTTTAATATAATGTTCAGTGAACATTACATCAAAATCCAAACTTAGCTAGATAGAAATGATATCACCAAATAATACGATAAATGCACAAAAGCCATTCTTATATAAACAATCAACCAAAAATCAGTATAAATAACATTGCTCACCTGCTCTTGCTTCTCGTGGATTTCCTCAATAAAGGCACGTTTCTTTAACGCAAAATGCAAAATAAATACTTGATGAGCTTTCTTTACTAGCTCCCACTTGAACTGGAATGCAAATGAGAGATATAAGTATCCTCCTGTAGGAAGGAAGACTAAATGAAATAAATACTCAACAACCAATGTTTTCCTTGCATCCAACCATCTACAGCCACAGGCCCACAGCAAAACAGACAAAGCTACTACCGGTATAAAAATATTGTTCACCTCCATTTATTTTTTGTCTTCTATAAAAGAATTCTTACACACACTTCAACCCTAAACAACTACAAAGCTGGTGAACGACAAAAGTATATGCGCAAAAGCAGAAACTGTTGTTCGGAGAAACTAAAATTAAAAGGAAAAGTCAAAAGCTAACTAAGTTGCAGTCTTTTGAAGAATACAAACAAACTGCAGAACCATTGCATCATGCATTTCTGGTTCAAATTAAACCCTACGATAAATTCGCCAAATATATACGTAAGTACGTACATATATACGCACACATACGGACTCAGCGTATATAGAAGCAATCGGATTCAAATATAGGATCCGATTGCCTCGGATTTCCCTTGTTTTTCTTCACATAATTGGCTTCTGTGTTTGCGATCAGAGAATTTTCATTTTTCGCTAAGAATTCAATTCCACGAAATCACGAAGAGAGAGAGAGACAGACAGAGAGAGAGAGAGATGGCATGTTACCTGTTTATACTGAACCTGAATGGTGTAAGAGAGTTGCATGGGGCTGATGTCGCTTGCGTCGGGGCGAGAGACGGAGACGATGGAGGCTTTCGGCAATTCCTCGAAAATCCGATTGGCCTCGGCGCCGCTGTGCCGGAACGACGTGACCGGAGACATCTCCTCGGCAGACGCGGCCGGCGGAGATGGCGGCGATGGCGGCGGCGACGATTTCATTTGAACGTAGCGAGGGCCGCCGCCGGACATTAACTGCTCCGTCACCATTGGAATTGAATGGTCGTCGTCGGCGATAAAGAACGATGCGGGAATCGAATGCGACAAGGAAGCGGTGCTGCAACGACGTCGTTGGTGGTTTCGGATCCACAATCAAAATTCAGAAAGAGAGAGAAGAGAACGCTAGTTTTCGTGAGAAGAGGAAAATAATACGGAATGAGAGTTGAACTGTGAACAACGCCAAAAGAGTGCAAAGTTTGATTTCTTCTTCACTCGCCTTCTAGTCCTTACAATTTTCCTTACATCTAAATATTAAAAAATTAATTAAAATTAAACACATTATTATTGTAAACAAAAAAAATTAAGCAATGTTAAAAAATATGATCATATAAAAATTTGGCCAATTGATATCATAAAATTAAAAATTATTAATTAACTTTTATAAAAATTATGTTAAAAATCATTTATAATTAGTTTCTATTCTCATCGCATAAAATTTAAGACAAGCGAAAAAATTACTTATAATTAGACAATTTAAAAGTGTGTGTTTACCGTTTTATAAGTCTAAGAAATGTTTTAAACTCAAGCTTGTTGGTAGTTTAGTGTGTTAATTCATAGGCCAAAATCTTAAGAGGTATTTAGGAAACAAAAATGTTAATTTGTATTAAATCCATTTTTGTAACTTTAGCACAGCTTGTATATTCTGTAAAAGTATATTTTAAATATTTTTTAACTTTTAAAATTAAAACTTATTTGAAAAATAAATATCCTTCCAATTTTATTTTTGTATGTTTCATGTCATATATTTTTGTGTTAAATAGCATTGTTGTTTAAAAAAAAAAAACAAATTTGATATTTGGTGATAAGCAGATTTGGGACAACAAATTTAAGATGTAGATAGTTGGACCTTAAAATTTTATTACTAAAATTTTAGTAATAAAAATAAAATGATGAAATTTAGATGCACCTCTTCTGATACTTTTATCTTGATAATAATTAACATAATAAAAATTTACAATAAGCATCAGTTTGAGTTATTGAGGTTCTAATTGAATAATTGCATCAAAATGATCCAACATATTGAAAAAGAAAATGTAATATATATAAATATTGTGATTTAGATGGCGACTATTATTTTAATGTTGTTTCGATGCAATCTAGAAGTTGTGTTTGATAACGTGTAGAAACATTTGTTTTAAAGGAGTAATAGTAAAATATGTTTCAACGATAGTTATTTGATTTTAGCGTTCACGAATTTGAATGGTAGGTTTAGTTGATTGGGTCTAAAATGGATTTCTTTAAGAAATGAAGTTGCAAATTGAACCTCTTGCTCCTATGATGACGCATTAATTAAGATTTTAAGTATGTTATTTTCTTTGCTTTGTTGTCGTCGTGGTGTTGAATTTATCGATGAATAGTAACTTTTGACCAAAACAATAATACTTTAAATATTCTCCCATCTTCTGCCATTTATCATCAACAGTTACCAAACACTTGGCGCAAATTTAATAGTAAGAACAAGGCATTGAAGAAAAAATATTACTGCATTAAAGTTCAATATCTTTGTAACTTTTCAAAAATAAAAAAAACAAACAAACAAAAAACAAGTGTACTAGTTCATCAACGAAATATAGCACATGTGATAATTGTTATATACGTGTTTTCGTTGAAAATTTGTAACTAAATACTTTACGACAATACTTAAGTATTGCCTTTAGATTTTTTGTTTTTTTAATTCATCATTGCCTTCAGATTAAGTATATTATACTAACATGTCATTTATCTAAATAAAATAGAGTATAATCTTTTTAAAACTTCTTAAATGAAAAATACATGATTGAGAAAAAAAATCTCATTAAATTAAGATGATAGCCTCATTTTTTAACAAAAATTAAATATTAATAAAACTAATAGATATTTTACATTAATATTATGGTGATAGAAAAAGATTAAATACTATTAAGTTATTTTAATCAACTAATAATTAATTATCATAATTAATGACACAAATAATATTAATTTTTATGTTATAAATTAAGTTATTATTTTTAAATAAAAAATAACAAAACAAAAATTTATTGTTATAGAAAGATATTCTATTTGCCTAATCAACATCAATATATATTATAACTAAAAATGAAAAACTTTATTAGTGATAGTGACTGACTACTAAATTTATTTTTGAATAAAAAATTAATAATTATAAATTTGATTTACAATATTTTTAATATTAATATATATTTAAAATTCTATATATATTGAATTTATATGCAAATGAAAAAAATATTAATAAAGGTAATAGTTTTTAAAACAAACATTTTTGTAAATTAAAATGATATAAAATATGTATGAATATAAGTTATTTAAGTATATATTAACATTTATTACTTTTTTACAAATATTGATATATATACTAATAAATATTTTTGTAAAGTAAAAAATCCATTAAAAATATATTAAAAAAATTTAATAACATAAGAAATTAAAAGTTATAAACTTAACATCTATACAAGAAATAAGTTATTACACTAGTAAAATTATATAATTATGTATAGACCAGCTAAATAGTTATAATACACCTAAAGAAAATTTTTAAATGTGGCCTTTTAAAATGAATAAGAATTATTGAAATTGTTGTAATTTATTTAAATTGATTTTTTAAAATTCTTTTATATGTAAATAGCATTATTATTATTTGTTACTCCTTATGGCCACCTAAACCAAGTAACAAAGTGCAGAATCTAAGCTGAAGTATTGTTACTTTACAAAACTCTAACAAGCTACCGTTACACGAAATGGAATAAAACCGTTTCTTTTTTTTTTTTACCGACCAAATATTAGTTTTCCCAAAACAGTATTTAATAATAAATCAAAGAATAATGTTTTTTTATACAGAAATCATAGAATGACGATAAGCAGTTCCTTCAGCAGCTTTACCTTTAATCAGACATATGATTGATGAACTTTGAGTCAAAGATCAGTGTTGGTTTCATTTATTGAATTATAAATTAATCTTATTTATGAAATCTTATTAATTTTAAAAAATTAAACACACTTTTTTTTAAAATAGATCAATCATTCACACGTAAATACAGCAAAATCTTATATTACGTCATTTTTATGGTAAATTGATAAATTTTTAAATTAAATTAAAAAATATTTTTATTAATTATCTAATTAAATGAGGTTTTTAATGTGTTTAATTATTCTACTTAATACTTATTTTTCAATAAATGACAAGTATAAAAGATTCTATTATTAAAATAATATTTATTAATAAACTAATATTTATTTATTTTTTAAATTAATTCAGGATATCATTGAAAAAGAATACTGGCAATTCTTAAACGCGCAACCAATCTTTTAATTAATAATTTAAATAATAAAAATAAGAGGAAAATATATTTATATAATTTAAACTATATTTAATTTATTTTATATAATTTTTTAATAAAAAATCAAAAGGAGAAAAGTATGGAATAAAATAGTCGATATGATAAGGAAGCATAAAAAAAATGTAATATTATAAAATGTATCATAAAAAAAGTTAAAATAATCTATATGTCCTTCAAATATTTGAATACTTTTAAATAAATTCTTTTACTTTAATAGTTTAGAAATAAATCTTGAATGTGTAAGACATTTTTAGGTGTTGTTGGACACAATTTAATTAGATTTTTATTAATTTAATTGAAAATTTTCAAATAATTCGTATAATAGCTTAGTAATTTAATTATTCAGCAAGTCTTTAAATTATATAAAATAATTTAAATTTAAATATATTTTATGTCACTCATAAATGATCAAATTTTCTTTTTATTTTTGATATATTTTTTAGTTTTTACTATTTAATAATTGACTTAAATATATTTTTAGTATTTTAT
>JAMLFT010002768.1:0-24158 GCA_026544285.1 Pachyrhizus erosus | reverse complement strand
AACTAAGGATTTGAAATTAGGATTGCATAAGTCCTCTGGTGAAAAGGTGTAAAAGAGGCAGCAAGGGATCCCTATAGTAATTAGACTTGAAACCTAGAATACAGTGAGGTAAAATAACTAAATGATAGAAATGATTGCATTTGTATATATGTGTATAAATCGAAACCCCATTAATACATAGATGAATTTGAGAATCAAAGATTCACTCGTACTCTAACTATTTCAGGAAAACATGACTGACGAGTTTCATCCACTGTTCCATCTGTCTGTCACCCCCTTGTGTGGAAGGTGGACTAGGGATCCTTTACATCAGTTATATACATATACTGGCTATGTGTGTTTCACCGTTTTCCATGCAGTTCCCCTATCTCCTACCTCTTACGAGCAGATTGATCTCCCGATCATTCTCACCCAGGTGGAACCTCCAGGGGTTTCGGTGTCTCCTCCTCCTATTTTTCCTTCTCAGCCTAGAAGGAGACGTCCCCGTAACTCATCCACAGGACATGCTAGGTTCAGGACTACCAGACTTGCTCCTAGTGTTGATGTTTCTGAGGAAGAAGACCCTTCAGAGGATCCAGAAGATAGTGCTTAGATTTTATTATGTTCTCTATAATATGTTAAATTAACTGTTGTAAGATATAAAAACCTCTGTTATGTTTTGAATCCGTTGTAAGACTCAGGTTGAAAACGTTATGTATATTATGAAAGTATTTTGTTTGATAAAGTTTGGTATTTAATAATTGTCCACTTAAGAAAAAAAAAATAGTCGTTACAGGAAGCAACCTACTTCATTTATTGATAGCAATGTTGAAGATGAAATGCAACCAATTGAAATTTTATCAATTGGTTCCTTTGAAATGTTACCAATTGCAACAAGTACAACAGTTGAACCTTCCCATCATACTCGAAAAAGGTCAACATAGATGAAAGATTATGAGATAACTAGGATTGATTATGATAAAAATCATGTTACACACTTTGCCTTGTTTGCAAATTGTGACCACACAACTTTTGAAAGTATTGTTAAGAAATCAACATGGAGGAAGATGATGGATGATGAAATTGAAGATATTGAAAGGAATGCTACTTGGGAGTTCTGTGTTCCAAAAGGGCACAAAAAGAATATAGAGTTTATTATAATGAAATATTTGCTCCAATTGCACGACATGATACAATCAGATTGGTGATGGCATTAGTAGCACAAGATTCCTGACATATTTTCCAACTAGACGTCAAATCTGCTTTTTTGCATGAAAGCTTGGAAGAACATGTATTTATAGACCAACCCCCTGGTTATATTAAGGTTGATGATGAGCATAAAATCTATAGATTAAAAAAGATTCACTATGGAAACAAGCTCCACGGGATTGGTATAGTTGCATTGAAGACTATTTTTTGAAGGCAAGTTTCCAAAAGTGTCCATATAAGCACACACTTTTTATGAAAACGAGAGATGAAGGAAAAATACTTATTGTTTGTTTATATGTTGATAATCTTATATTTATTGGAAATTGTGTGTCATGTTTAAAGAATTCAAAAACTCAAGGATGATGGAGTTTGAAATTATTGATCTTGGTTTGATGCATCACTTCCTTGGCATACAAGTGGTACAATCTGTTAATGGGATTTTTATCTCACAAGAGAAATATGTGCGAGAAATTTTGGATAGGTTCCAAATGAAGGATTGTAATCTTGTAAGTACTCTAGTAAAGTTTGACTTGTAATTAAACAAATATCATGAAGGAAAAAGGGTGGACAACACTGTTTACAAGTAGATTGTGGGTAGCTTGATGTATTTAACAACAAGACCCAACATAATGTATTTTGTGAGTTTAATAAACAGATATATATGGAGAGTCCAACAAAAATGCATTTTTTTTGCTGCCAAAAAAATCCTTCGTTACTTGCAAAGAATTAAGGATTTTGTATTGCTCTACAAAAAGGATAAGAAGTTAGATTTTTTTTAGATTTACTAATAGTGATTATGCAAGAAATCAAGATGATAGAAGAAGCATGACAGACTATGTCTGTATGTTGGGAATAGGGTTTGTTTTGTGGTCATCCAAAAAGTAGTGAATTGTCACTTTGTCAACCACAAAAGCTGAATTTGTTGTTGTAATAACCTATGTTGGTCAAGGTTTTTTGGCTAAGGAAGATTTTTCCAGAGATACATTTCAAGCAAAAAGGAGCAACTACAATTTTTTATGACAATACTTCAGTTATCAATCTTGTACTACATGGAAATAACAAACATATTGACCTTAAGTATTACTTTCTAAGAGATCTCAATAGTGAAGGAAAAGTTGAATTGAAGCATTGTCCAAGTGAAGATCAATTAGTAGATATATTTACTAAAACTCTAAAGTTTCGTCCTTTCCAAAATTTGAGAAGCTTGTTAGGCTTTTTGCACTATTGAAAGCTAGGCATAAACTAAAGCTTATAAACCTTAGTTTAAGGGAGATATTGTTAAATAAATTAGTTTGTTTTTCTACATGATTTTAATTTGTTTTACTAAGTCAAGTTAATTTTAAGTCAGTTTTATTTCTTAAGAGTTGGTTCATGGCATATTTAGCAGAACGTGATCACATTGCTTTATGATATTTTTGTTTGTTAATATATTTAACTCTTGGATGTAAGCCTATAAAAAGGCTATTAGATTATTGAATAAAGTAGTAACAGTTTCCCAAGATATCTCTTTTCTCTCATTCCTATTTCGAAAATAGATGTTATTGTTATCACAAAATACATCAAATAGATCCTTAAGGTATTTTGAATTGAAGGAAAGAAATTAGAAATGAAGGAAAATAAAGATAATAATAATTTTTGTAATTTAAATAACCTTTTGATTCTTATTTAATATAATTCTTTAATTTTTTATTTTAGTTTTTAAAGTTTAAGTTCTTTTATTTAATCTCTCATATCATGTAACAACGTTAGGTAATGACAACAATGATATTGGTAACTAATTAAGAATTTAACAAGACAATCACATGTATTTTCTTTTGTTGTAAATTATATTTTTTAAGTTTCTCATGAACCAATTTAATGTCATAAATTATTCTAAGCATATAAGAATTTAAAAACACAATTTACCATAAATTGTTTTGTCAAACTTCTTGATAACATGAATTGACAATATTATCATTACATCATTATTTAATGTTATTATTTAACATTAGGAACTAAATTAAAACATACTTTTTTAAAAAGACTAAATTTTAAATAAGAATCTTTAAGAAAAACAAAAAAAAAATAAAGTATTTTAAGTGAAATACCCAACAACGACATGAGATATCATAATGAAGGTAGTAAAGAGGTGACCTAAAAAATATTGTATTATATTGACCGTTGACTTCACTCAAGATAATGGCGAGAGAGAAACATAGTCCACAAGGGAATTGCAAAAGAAATGGTTGAGATGACAAGTGATAGAGGACTATCCAAGGAGAATATTGAAGAGGATCAAGAGGAGAGACTTGGAGAAATATTTTGGATCTTGGTGGGCCCAAGCCCAAGCCCATGGATGTGAGTTGGATGAGTTGGACTAGAGTGGGCTTTCTTAAGGTCCAAGTCCAATGGACCTTCTTGGCCCAAGACCAAGGTCATGGGGGTCTTGGATGTGCATGGAATAGAATGAACTTGAATAAGTGGCGACAATTGTGTATGCAATTTTTTTTGTTTTTATGTTAGATGACACTTTTGAGCCTCTTGTATGGATTTGGGCCTTTAGCTTTAATTTAGTTATTAGCTTGTAGTATAAAAGCTTGTATGACAAGTTATTGTGTAACGTCAACATTCATTTTTGGAATTGAGATATTTTCTCTCTTGAGAGATTGTGAATTCTCTCTTGATTTTCTACAAGAACATTGATTCTTATAAAAAAAACATTTATTTGTTTCATATCTTCCTAAATTTATCAATTTCTTATAAAATTGTAACATCTCTTCCACTTCTTGAATCTACTACCATTTTATACTTTTCTTCTATTTTAAAGTAGATTTTACAAAACTTTAAAAATGATCAAACTTGTACATTTCATGAATTTGAGTGCATCCACAAGTACTCTACTCAAACCAAAATTAGACAAGACATTAATAATTTGAAACATGCATTTATGGACTCTCAACCACTAAGGATCATATATAAAGTTATCGAAAAATTGTTTTCACAAGATAATTTTTTATACTTAAATATACTTTATAATTTTCATTTATGTTCCTATAAAAAAACTGGTGTAGTCTACATAAGATAATATTTTAAAACAAATTAATGTTAAAATTTATAAGATAACATTTAAGTCCTTTATTTAATTTCGTTAATTTTTTCTGTTAAAATTTTATAATAATAATTGTTCCACCATTAACATTTATTGTGTCTTGCAATTGCAAAAGTAGAAAAAGAAATTACAATTCTATTATTTTCAACTAAGTATAGACAATTAAACTCACATATTAATTAGGTTGTATGGAGAACTTGATTTTAGGAAACAAACATCAACATATACTAAGGTATCAGAAAATATTTCCCAACTTAATTCCTCTTGTTCACTGTCGTTAGTCAACTTCTTCAGCTTGCTTGCTGCTGGTTTTCACAAGGAAGTGTATTCAGAGACTCGGTATAAACAGCCCACTCCTCTCTGTACACATCGACCTCAGGTCCATTAGGAACATTACCATAGAACCGATGCTCTTGCAGCTGTCCCTTGTCATTACATTTCACCAATCCATTTCTATAATCTGTTCCAACAATATCACCACTTTCTGCATAACATATGGGAAAGAAGTATTTAGTAGGAATATCATCAACTATAACAATTCTCTTAGTCCAAGATGACTCCACATTATATTCTTCCATCACCCATATTTCTACCAAACGATTGTTCCCCCCTATAGCATATAGGCTGAGCAACTCTCCAAGTACCCTCAAATTACAAAATCCACAATTGTTGTACACAAAATCATCCGGCAGAGGTAATGCTTCGAAACTCCTCTCAGTTAAATCAAATGCAAAAAGACAAGTTTCTAATGTTTCATAATTAACAGTCAACCAATGAATAGCACTGTTGAAGAACAACCCATCTTCAACATCTTCGCAATGATACGTATAATAAAAACATCTATAGGAAGAGAAATGGCTAGCATCAATTTCTTGCCACGCATTCGCTCTAACCGAGAACCTGTGGATGGATTCCACACCCAGAGACTTCCACCACAGTGCAAAAGTAAAAAACCCCTACTTGAACCTACGATTCGGAATCATAAGGTTTTGGGGGCAAAAAGTTAATGTTTCATGCAGCACAAGTGGAATTGTAGTGAAGGGGTGCATTGAAGTCAATGGATCGGGCTATGGGAACAGAAGGTGCTATCAACACAAGTTTGTGTGTGACTGAGGAAATTAGTTCAAAATGTGATTTTGCGAAGTGGGGATCAGAGATTAGAGAAAGCTATGACTTGCACACAGTTTTGAAACGGAGAAGAGACTTCACAGGCAAATTCAACAGGATTTCAGTTATCAAGTCATGTGGTAGAAACGTCATCTTCCTCCTTTTCCCTTTGCCAATGGCTGGATCCCTCTTTGTTTTATAGACGTTTCATTATCATGTTGTTTTACTAGAATACCCTCTTTGTTTTGACGTTTCATTTCATGTAGTTTTAACAGAAACACATTCATCGATTTGGTAAACTGGACAAAGTAGTCAAGTTTAAATTTATCTCTAAAATAAATTTTCAAGTAATAAAGATTACATAGAAAAAAGAGATCATCCATTCCTTATCTTATCCGGACAAATTAGTTTATATGATAAAGTTATTCCTTTTTATAAAATTATTTTAAAAATTATATTAATAATAATTTATTATTAGATGATAATATAAGACTGTTATTTAGTATATAATTCTTAAACTCAAATTATATAAGCGATTCATAAAATATTAAAAATATGCTATACAATCTATTCAAATTAAAACAATCTTTTAAATTGGCTACTAGCATATCAATATAGGGACTAAATTGATGAAATAGAATGAAAATTTTAAAAAAAATAACAGAAAGAAAGGATTTATGATTTTTTAATTTTCACATTATAATTATTTTCAATATCTTAACAGGCTGATGGCTAGATTAAAATTTGTACAAATAAAATAATTAGTTTATAATTTAAAAGTTTTGTTACATAAAATGCAATGTGGGAGAAATATAAGGTTAGTGACTATAAACATATATATACAAATATTATATACATGAAATTGAGTAAACAATAACTGACAGAATAACTCTGAATAAAATTTGTCAAATTGTTTTTAGTGTACTGTATAAGATTAAAATATATAATAATGAATGAACCTACGTCTGTCCTTTGTTTATTTATATATATAATCTATAATACTCTATTGCTAAAGAGAAAAAATGATAATAATTTTTTACAGTGAAATTTATAAAAAATTCATCAAAAATAAAGACAATTTTGTATTTTCTTTTACAATTACTTAATTAAAAAATTATGTAATCGGATTCATATATATATATATACTAACAATATTTTATTTATTTATTATTTCTTCACTCTTTACGTTTAGAATGTCTTAATCTTCCCTTTTTATAATTATAATGTTTTTTTACTTAGTTTTTTTATATTTTTATTACAATGTTTTGCTTTATTATTTATAACTTATGTATTTTTTAGGATGATGAATGTTGTAATAAAATACTTAGATTTAGAGAAAGTTGATGAACAAAAAGTACAAATCATTAATCGAGTTGAAGATTCTAAAGAAAAATATGTTAATGATATTTTTGTGTAATTTAGATAATTCTAAATATTTGTTAGATGGTGTTTTGATCAATTTAAATTTTTAATAATAAAATAATTATTTATTGTAATTTTTATTGTCAAACTGTGAAGACAAAATTCAATTTATCACTTTTATTTTTAATCATAATAACAAGTTGTTATTCAGATTTTGTTTTTATTTTCTTCAATTACAAATATTAAAATAATATATATTAAATAAATAGTAAAATTTCATAAATTTTTTCATGAAAAAATTACACAAATTTTGATAATCAAATCAGAAAAAAAAATATTAAAATTAACATATTCTATTTAAATATCCTAAGATGCTGATGGCTAAATTAAAATTTGTAAAAATTCACTTTAAATTTGGGAGAAAGAGCATGAGGTTAGGGACATAGTAACATCCCAAATTTTTTTTTTATCATATATATACATATCTAGAATTAACTCCCTATTCATTTATAGTTTAGTTTACTTAAAGATTTAGGAATTTAATTCCTAGAAGGGAGAAATCAACTAAGTAAATATTGCCAAGTAGAGAAAGAAAAAAAATCATGACTTATATGAAACTAAAAATAAAATAAAAATAGAAAGTATAAATTTATTCCCAAATAGAAACTAATTCATAAAGTTCTAATAATAAAAATTAAGAAAAGAAAAGGGTAAATTAAAAATGAATTTTAAGGAATTAAATAAATTAAATTAACATAATTGATGAAATAAATAAATTTTTATCAAATAAAATAAATAATTAAGAAAAGTAAGTTTAAGCAATAGAAGAAAATATAATTAAGTTTTTAGGAATTTAGAAAGAATTTAAAAATATAAAGCAGAATTATTAAATTTTAAAAACAGAAAAATTTGAAGAAAATAAAGAAAAGAAAGGAAAATAAAAAGAGAAAGAGAAGAAGAATGGGAAAAAACGAAACCAAGGTCGAACCGTCGTCTTAAGGGAGAGAGAGTGGAAAGCGCATTACCAACTGAGCTACTCACATGGGGTAGCATTTAAACAAAGTAATAAATATAAGTCTTAAAAGCGTTGGGTTAAAACAAAAAATAAAAACGCGAAGGGAGAAAAAGACTTGGGGCGAGTTTGAAGGAAGGGACATAAGGGTTGCAGAGGTTTTCAGGATGTAGGGATTGCCATTTGATCGCTAGGTCCATCGCTATTATTTTTATAAATAAAAAACTTCTTAACCCTTTCAAAAAACAAGTTACCGCCATTAAAGCAACTCGTCACCTCCTTTAAGCTCGAGGTCATGCTCTGCAACTTCGTCGTCACAGCCAAAAAACTTATTGCCATACCCTGTAACCCTTAGTTGGCAAACCTACGACCTAAGGTTACCTCAACTTGAAGGAAAGAAGTAGGGAGACGTCTATAAATACCCTGTGAAATCAAAAACGAAGGAGAAGAAGAACACAAGCTTCGTCCTCCCTCAAATTCTCCCTAATCTTTCACCCCACTACTTCATTCCAATCCTATTAGTTTCGAAATCATTCCTCGAACGATTTTGTTGAAGAAAATTGAAGGACAACACAAAGGATCGAGTTTTAGTAGAAGCATCGAAGCTTCGTCATAGGCTCACAAAAGAAACTCCATTAAGGTAGGAGGAGTTACCATTTCTTAAAATTTTTATTTTAGAATCATTTTAAACTATTTTAATTCGAATTCTGGAAAGTTTGACATTCTTAATCGTGTTAATTCCCCAAAATTGAACTTGAGTTTTGCAAACTCGAACTCTAATAACTTAGAGTCTTCTCTGACTGTATTTGAACTCATTTTGATCTATTGTGGGTTGAGATAACTCGAGTATGGGTTATTAATTGATTATGGACGAGTTAATTGCCAAAATCATGAAAGGAATTAAAGATTCAAAAATTTTAAATCTTGGTTTCGAACCAGTTTTGGGGAAAAAGATGAACTAGGAGAAAAACTACTATTTTGCCCTCAATAGGAAAAATTTACTAAAATGTTGCTAATCTAATTTTTTTTAACTTGGAAGTAAGTTTAGAAGATATCTCTCCTTCTGAGTATAGGTATAAAAGTAATTCTATCAAAAAAGATTAATTAAAAATTAATTTATTTTCTAAAATTCCAAAAATACCCCTAGGAAAGAAAATTTGAAATTTAACTTTGTTATATCAATAAATTTAAGGAGAAAACTATCATTACATGTTGGGGAATAAACCTAAGATATTTTCATTATTTTAGAAAGTGAAACATTATTATACATACTATTTTAATCATTGGTAACATTACTTTTATTATTAATATTTTATTAATAAAAACTAAAATGACTAAGTAATTGGGTGATTGATGAAACTTTATGTTATTTGATAGGTTTATTATGAGTGTATCTTATACAAATAAATTAAGCAATCATTTGATAATTTATTTATATAATTAAATTATTTAATTACAAATTTATGTATATTAATTTTTATGACATTCATATATTACTTATTTATTCATATTTTTATTATTAAAATTCATACTATAGTCATACTGTTTTCTTATTAAATTTTTTCTAATATAATAATACTTAAATAATTTTTAATTCATCACAAAATTACTTTAAATATTTTTAAAAATTTACTTGTGTGAATGTTCTAATTTATTATATATAGAGAATGAGCTTTCCTATGTGATAATGAAAATGATTAATTTCAAGTGTTAGATTAAAATGAAAGATCTTGATTAAAATATTTAAAATTAAAATATATTGTAACCAATAAATCTTTAAAAGATTCACTATAAAAAAATCAAATATCTAAAAGATTTCAATTCTTACGTTTAAAATATATCAATTATCGGTAACTCATCTTCACCACTACCACCACCACCATCATGATCTTTATCATCACCACCATAACCACCATGACTATCACTATTGTCATTGTTATCATTATTATCATCGTCACAATGACCATCATTGTTATCACCATCGTTGTTGCCTCTACCATAGTTGACAATGGATGTGGAAGTAGCAGCAATAATGACCACAAAGATTGTAACGCCTAACTAATTTCTTAAAATACAAGGAAATCTTAATGATGATTGGAAGATCAACATGCATGGGGTCTCTATACGGAACGTGGTGACAGAGGTCTAACCCATGATGATGAATCCTCTGAAGAGTGGATGATGAAAGGTCCTCTCACTAGAGTAAGGAAGAAAAGGTTTGAAGAAAAAATGGGCTTTTATTGGACTTTCTCGAGTTTAAGCCCAATGGGCCTTGTATTGGGCCAATTATGGATGCAAGCCCAATTTGTACATAATTAGTACAGGATTGGTATTTTGGGCCAATGTATTTGGGCCTAGTAGTGAAGAAATGTATTTTGGTTTATATTTCTATTTAGGGCTTGTATTTTGGCCCATTTAGTCTTAATATTCTTTTAGCTTGTGTCTTTATGAGTTTATGGGCTTCCTAGGCCCAATTTAGAGCTCTTTCTCATGCTACACGAGTTGGGCCTAGTAGTTAGGCCTATATATAATTGTAAAGTGAACTTTTGGTCATAACTTTGATATATGAAAATTTTGAGCATTCTCTTTGAGAGCTTAGTGCAATTATCTCTAGAATTCTAGTGAGTGATTGTCTTGGATTCCTTATCAAGCTTTCTAGCTTTGTGGCGGAATTCTAGAATTATCTCTAGAATTCTTAGTGCAATTATCACTGTTTGGTCTTCTAAATTCAGGGAAAATAGTCTAAACACTTCCCATTAATACTAGGAACCTATATAATAAATTTATGATTTGAAATGTGAAGGAGAAACCCTTGAAAGAACAAATTTTGCAAAATGAACAAAATACCCCTCTTAAGAAATCTTTTTGAAATACCCTTTTTTCAGTAAAATTTTCCAAACTAAGACAAATAGGGAATCAAAACCTTTTATATTTACTCCTTTCACATAAATATAAAGATAGAAAGAAATTTTGAAGAAAAATGTAAAATGACCATTTTGTCCATGTCTTACTATTTAGACATAATGTATATTATTGATTCTTGTGACCATTGGATATGTTTTTAAATGTATTGAGATGATGATATAAATGTGAGTGCATACCTCTACTGCTAATAAGAGGTAAGTATTCAGGATAATTGTCCACTTCAGATAGTAAATTTTAAATAACCATAGGGTAGAAGATGAATTGAGAAATGCTCAAACAATGATGACAAATCTAAAATGACTATGATACAAAGATGAAAGAAGGATGTTATCCATAGATATCTTAACATGTCATCAGTACCAAGATAGAATGAATAGTAGAATTGACTGATGAAATAAGGAAGGAGGTTGAATTAAAAACCCTAACGAGTGAGAATTAAGAATGGGGAATGCAAAGGTTGACCATAAAAGGTACCTGAAGAATGTCCACAGGCTTTGGTGAGAGACCTTGGGTAAGGTGCCAAGTTGTGAACCGCTAAAAGTGAAAAGGGTGTCACAAAACCGGCTTGGCGTCCCTGACAAAGCGAAGCAAGACCAAGATCTGGTTGATAGTATCCTGAACCAAGTACTAGGCAAGATTTGTACTCCCGATCGTCAACCTACGATCATACAGTGAGACGAGATTCTACGTTAGTTAGAAACCTTTTATATGCATGTGTGTGTTATTTAAGGATAGATGACTCACTACTATAACCTCTACATTTTTTTAGACATAGATGGTAGACGAATTTCAATCTCTGTTCCACCTTACGTTTAGAGGGGTGATGGACATATGACAAAATTCAAGGAAATGATACGTTTATGGGATACATTCAGTTTGCCTTTAGGCCTACCAATATTTTAGTCCCATGGAAATTTAATCACATAGATTTACCAATGGTTTTATCTTAGACTCGACCTCCTAGATTCACTGGTTTTCCAGCCACACAAAGACAACCTTAGACTCCTCAACCCCCATAATTCTCCATCGGGTCAGTCCAAGCAAATAATTCAGGCAGGAGAGAAGACTCTTCAGAAGAAGAAGATCCTTTTGAAAAGATTTGATTAGATAAATTAGATCTGGGAAGAAATCATAGATGTTATTTCGCTTTGGCTACTGAATACACTATAAGAATGTAATAATAGTTTACTTATGACTTTACCTGTCTTGTATAATTAAGTTCAGGATACTTTGAATGAAGTTATGTAAAACGTTATGTATTGTCAAATTGTAACTCCCTTGACGAGTTTAGATTTTTAAAGTTTACCTGCACTAAAAATTACTTGGATATAAATTCTTAAAATTAAAAGTAAAATAAAAAGGGGTGTTACAGATACTACACTTGATGAGACTCCATGCAATCTGTCTATCTCCTTGAGGTACAATTGGGTCAAATTTTCAAACTAATATTCGATGTTTATAGGTAAGAAATGTGCATACTTTGACAAGCGATCCACAACTACTCATATCGCGTCATGTCTAGTAGAGGTTCGTGGTAATCTAGTCACAAAATCCATGGAAATACTATCGCAGTTGCATTCTGGAATATTCAGAGATTGGAGATGGCCAGAAGGTTTCTGATGCTCTACCTTAGCTTTTTGGCATGTCAAACAAGCTGAAACGAATCTTGTTATATCTCTTTTCATTTCTTGCCACCAAAAGCTTTTCTTTAGGTCTTAATACATTTTTGTTGTGCTTGGGTGGAAACTAAGTTTCCTTTTATGTGCTTCTTCCAAGATCATCTTTCTCATTTCCTCATTGTGAGGATGCAAATCCTTCCATTGATCCTGATTACCCCATGAGTACCTAGTTGAAATGTCTCTTCTTCGCTTCCACCAGTTGCTTCCAACTTCTCTTGTAGGATTTGATCCTCCTATTGTCCTATCTTGACTTGTTCTGAAAATTCATTAGTAACAATAAGAGTTCCTAGATATATATACTTTTAGGGCGAACTTCAACTGCCAAATCAAGGTTTCTAAATTCTTCAATCAACTTTAGCTCTTCAACCATCATAGCAGATAAGTGTAGTGACTTTCTACTAAGAGCATCGACTAACATGTTCGCTTTTCCCTGGTGGTAGGAAAGCTTGAAAATATAATATTTTAGAAATTTCCATCCACCTTCTTTGCCTCATATTTAGCTCTTTCTGATCAAACAAGTATTGTAAGCTTTTGTGGTCGCTAAAGACTTCAAATTTGGATCCATAAAGGTAATGTCTCCAAATTTTTAACGCAAAAACTACAACAACTAACTCTAAGTCTTGGGTCGGGTAATTTTTCTCATGAGGTCATAGTTGTCTCGAACCATAAGCCACTACTCTTCCTTATTGCATCAGCATGTAGCCCAAGCCTTGGTGTGAAGCGTCGTAGTAGACGTCAAATTTCTTTTGTGGATATGGTATAATCAGTATTGGTGTAGTGGTTAATCTTTTCCTTAATTCTTAGAAGTTGTGTTTATAGGTTTGATCCTAATTGAAAGCTTGACCCTTTCTTGTCAACTTGGTCAGAGGCAAAGCTAACTTGGAGAATCCCTCAATGAATTTCCTATAATAGTCTGTTAGGCCTAGGAAACTTCTGATCTCTTGGACCGTTGACATAGGATTCCATTGCATAACTACCTCAACTTTTGCTGGGTCCACAACAATGCCTTCTTTAGACACCACGTGTCCTAAGAAACTTACTTTTTCTAGCCAAAACTCACATTTGGAAAGTTTCTCGTATAACCAACGCTCCTTCAAGATCTGCAACATAATCCTTAGATGCTTTGCATGTTCCTCGTGGCTTTTTGAATAGATCAAGATATCGTCTATAAATATCACTACAAAATGATATAGATATTCATGAAAGATTCTATTCATATAATCCATGAATACAATAAGGTTATTACTCAATCCAAAGCACATGACTAGATATTCATAATGTCCATATTGTGTACAAAAGCTAGTGTTGGGAATATCTTTCTTCTTTACCCAAATTTGATTATATCCCAATCACATATTGATCTTGGAGAATACTTGAGCTCCCTTCAACTGATTTATGAGGTCATTGATTCTGGGGAATGGATACTTATTCTCAATAGTGACTTTGTTCAATTGGCGATAATCTATACATAATTGCATCCTTTCATCTTTCTTCTTCACCAATAACACTAGAGCTCCCCAAGGTGAGACATTGGGTTTGATAAAATTTTTGTTCAACAGTTCTTTCAACTGACTTTTGATTTCTGCCAGCTCTTTTGGCAACATTCTATATGGCTCAACGGAGATTGGACTCGAACCGGGAATGAGGTCTATGGAAAATTCTACTTCTCACTTAGGGATAGTTTTGACACGTCTTTAGGGAATACTTTTGGAAATTCACTCACAATTGGAAGATTATTGACATATGACTCCACTTATGCTTTTGTTGAGAATAATGCCAGGAAAAATTGAAATTCCTTCTCCTTTCGTTCTTAGGTTTGTTAAACTTATGACTCAAGAGTTTGGGATTGCTTGGGTCTAGAGTACTAAAATTTATTGTCTTATGATGGCAATCTAGGATAACATGATTAGAGGATAGTCAATTCATTCCTAACACTATGTCTAGATTGGATAGGGGAAGACGTATTAGGTTAATCAAAAGGCTTCGACTTTCTAATATCATAGGGCACTTTATACAAACTAAGTTGGTAATTACAAGCTTACTAGTAAGAGTATTTATAGTTAACTCATATGATAATGGAGTTAGAATCAATGATAAATATTTGACACAGTCATAGGATATAAAAGAATGAGTATCACCTAAATCATATACTACGTCTAAGAATTTGTCACGTATGATGCACTTATAGCGAATGAGATCATTTGACAAGGCAGCCTCAGATCCACTCATGGTAAAGACGTTCCTTATCACCTTTGGTCTTTTGGAGGTTTCACTTTGAGTAGGCTTCTTAAAGCTAGATGTTTCCCTCTTTGGCGACCAACAATCCTTTGCTATATATCAAGTTTTTCCATAGTTGTGGCATGTGATATTCTTTTGTGGGCAATCTCTTAGGAAGTGAGGTCCACCACATCTAAAACATCTTACAGGTGTACCAACCTCGGGAGGTGGAACTATTGACTTTGAGCTTCCCATAGACTGATTGGGTCTAGTTAACCCATTACGGTCCTCCATTGTGCTTGCCTGGCATTGGTGTGTTCTTCATAAATCCTACACTTACTGACTAGGGTGGGAAAATTATTTATCTGGAGGTATCCTACAACTTGCTTTATGTTGGCCCACAACCCATTTTCAAATTATGAGCAGATTGCCTACCTAGTTGAGTCAGTCATTGAATTTTGCAGCATATTTCCCTACAATCATATTTCGTTATTTCAGTTATAGGAATTCTTTGGATTTCCTTTTTCTGAAGGTAGAAGGGAAATATTTATCCAATAATTTTTGTTTAAAAATCTCCCAAGGTGTAACATGGCCAACTTTGGAAAGCGTCCACCACCAATTTTCTGCCTCGCTGGTAAACATAAAGGTAGCAAAGTTTACCTTATGTTCTTCCAAACACAACATCACTACGAAAATCTTCTCAATTTTTGTGATCCAGTTTTGGGCTCCTTTTGAGTCAAAGGAACCGTTGAATCTAGGTGGGTCATTTCTCCTAAGCGTTGTCAATCCTCTATATTTTGCTAGTTCCTAGTTTTGATCTTGAGTTATGCGTTCTAGGACTTGAGTCATATGTTCCAATAATCGGTGTGTGTTGTTACTTGGTGGTCTTCCTGCCATAGTTTCTTGCTGATACAATAGATAACTTAGAATTACTATTTTACCCCTAATGTTTTATCAATCACTCCTAAGACACAAGTTTTACCCAACAATGTCGCCTAATGCATACACTATTAAGTTTAATCAAGTCGTTCACATGATTATATTAATCACGTGTCATCGATCATTCTGGCACTACTACCCAAGTAGTGTAAGCATAGTCGTCTTCACCTATTCTTTTTAGGTTCCACAAGCTTGATAGGACGAACTACTCTAATACCAACTAATTATAACACCCTTTTTCATTGATTTTAATTTCAGAAAATCTTTCTAGGTATTTTTATTTCTAGTCTATTCAAATAAATTATTTTTAAAACTAGAATTGCTAGGGGTTACAATTTGAGAAAACTTTAAAACTACCATAACTTTTAAGCAACTTGTAATTGATTATAAAAATTCAAATTAACATATATTAAAAGATCAAGTATAACTATAAGTATTACATTTCCAAAATATTTACTAAGTATACAATACTTCACTCTAACGACAACTAGTCTAAAAAGATTAACAACTTTCATTTCCTCTTTAGTAATTCTTAATCAGAACACTCAGAGGGGTCTTCTTCCTCAGATGATTCCTCCCTTCGTCCATGACTATTTTCTCTAACTAAGGTTGAACTTGTAGAGGAGTTTTGACGTGGAGGGGGTTGGTCGCGTCGGGTAGCTGCAAGAATGTCTGGTGTGACCCTAGTGCATTTGGGTGGCGGGGTTTGTGCCAGGATAACTGAGATGTCTATATGGTAAAATTACCACAAGGCTATGACATTGGGAGACCTAAATACAAATCTTACATAGCCCATGAAGGTATCATCTGCGCTCATGAGATCATGAGTCCATCGACCCTCTAAAGGTATGATCATCATGTGAAAAGGTGATGAAATTCGTTTGTCATCTGTATCTAAAATATTGGGGGTTGTAGGAGTGAGTCATCTATCCTTAGCCATAGACATATAATTATATATAATTTTAACTATTGTATACTCGCATCTCACCATATCACGCCTAATTAATGATTCTACTCATTTGAGGGTCCTTCATAGCCTCTAATACTACTATCTCTGAGAGGATTTACACGAGCGTCAATCATAGTCCAAGTTTGCATTCTAGGTTGACGATCAAGAGTACACATCCTACTTGGTACTTGGTTCAGGATACTCTTAACCGAATCTTGGTAATTATCCGCTTTGTCAAGGACGCCAAATCGATTTCGTGACACCCTCTTCTCTTTGAGCAGTTCACAACTTGGTACCTTATCTACCCGTAAGGACTCACCCAAGTTTGTGTATATTCCTTGAGTACCTTCTATGGTCAACCCATGCAATCTTTATTCTTAATTCTCACTCGATAGGGATTTTGATTCATTATTCTCTTCCCATTTCCATTCGTCAATTTTTCTTTAGTACTAATTTCGAATCCAATGGTATAATCTTGTAATAACATTACTTCATTCTTACTTTGAATGGTCAATAAAAGTTTTACTTAACTTCAGTCTAAGTAATTTCCCAATTGTCACATTCCTATAATTCATCTTCCACCCTACGATTTTTTATGTAATTTACTATCTATTTGAGACATTTGCAAACTTCATACAAATTTCTCTACTATTAGTAGAGGCAATAAAATGGCATCATACAATATAAAAATAATATTATTAAACAAAACTACAAGTATTATAATAGTGATTACAAACAGAAAGGGTAAAATAGTCTTTTTCCAAAAATTTTATCTTTTTATCTTTTTTTCTTTTCTTTCTCCCATTCTTTTCCTTCATGACTATATATCTATATATTTTCTATCCTATTCAATTTATTTTTGTTAAAATTAAAATTATATTATATTTTTTTCCTATTCACACCCCTTATTTGCTATTCACCCCCTCCCTTTTTCTGCCTTATTATTTACACTCCTATATTACTAACCTCACCTTTGTGTGAACCCCCTATACATTATCCTCACCCCCCGTCCTTGATTTTTACTATTTGCACCCCCTTATACTACTATGTTACTTTTTCCTTGTCCTCTCAGCCCTTTCCCTCTTTTTCTTAGATTCTCCAATTCATACATACCCAAGATTACACTAGAATTGGAAGAAAAATAATTACTCTATTACGTCAGCCTAATGGATATTGCTATCAAACGAAGGTTTAAATTGAGAAAAAAAATAGAATTTTCTTGGAACAACAAACTACCATTCATGGCCGATGAAGAGAAAAAAAATTGGATTTTGAAATCAACATATTTCTACTTATTCTGATCAATTTAGGGTTAGTAGATTTTCATATAATTCGAAATGGGTTAACAAATGAAATAAGGATAATCGAAAGCTCATCCTACCTTTCTTTTTTTATTTTTGATGAGATATTTCAACTTTTTGGTGAGCCCCAAATACTCCGACAAGACAGATGATTTCTTGATTCCTTTGTTTTTCGCCTTAGTCAACACAGTGCAAAGGTGGCTGGAGGTTATTTGAATCATTTCTAGCAAACAAGAGGGTGAAAGGCTTTTGATTCAAAGAGAATTTCAATTTTGAAATCCTGATTTTTCTTCCTCCTTCTATGCCCTTCTTGTGTCGTTTTAATATTCTCCTACGTTGGTGGCTACTTCGAGCCCATGCTACCAATGGCTAGTTGTTAGTAGGGTGGCTACTAAGTTGTTGTGTAGCTGTTTTGCAGGTTTTCCTGCTCGAGTAAGGAAGGAGTTGTGTCACTTCTTCCATGGCAGTTTGGACGTTTAAACTACATCTTAAGTAAAATTCAGTGTGTAAGAAATGCTACCGAATGCGACCTGGCTTAGCGGTTAACACGTTGAGCCCAAGCACCAAGTCTTCTCCTTGAATCCGCTTGAGGCACTTTTCATTTTTTATCTTTTGATTATTCACTATTTTTAGTTATTACTAACTTAATTCTATTTAGCGCTTTTCCTTAGCAATACGAGCCATTAGCTTAGTTGGTGGGAAATATTCTTCACCCCCTATACCTACCCTCGAGCTCGCCTGGGTGCTTCAGTTGTTTTATGATATTTTCATTCTTTATTTTTTTTTTCTAATAGGCATATACCATATATTATATATTATATGTATTTATCACCAGAAAATTGGTAGCTTAATGGAAACATCTCCATTATTCTAACCATGGACAGGGGAACAAATCCAACAGGTGATTTCTTCCTTTTATTTTTCTTTTTCCCAATTCTCTTTTTCATTTTATTTTCTATTTATATTTTTAAAATTATCATTTTAATTTCTAAAATTTTTCTAAAATTTCTATAAATGGTGAATACATTTTATTTTGAGGCTCTACAAATGGTGAATCTGTCACCAACTATTATGTTGGAACCATGGAGATTAGCAATAGGATACAATTTAATGGTGAGAAGATGGAAGATGTCACCATTATAGATAAAATTTTGTGTTCCTTGTCACCCCAAGTTAATTATGTGGTATGCTTAATAGAAGAATCCAAAGATATTGACACCCTCTCTCTTGACGAACTTGAAAGCTCTTCGCTAGTTCATGAACAAAAGATGAACGAAAGTTCAACAAAAAGGAGAAAGCTTTAAAGACCTCTATCTCTACTCATTTCTCCAATATTAGAGGGAAGGGTAGAGGAAAAGATAGAGGAACAGGAAGGAGAGGTACAAACAATAGGAATGACAATAGCCATTTCAAGACCAATGATGATCAAAACAAAAGTATAAGTTAGAATTACCATCTTGATAAATAAAAAATAGAGTGCTTCAGATGTCATAAGTTTGGTCATTATCGTTCTGAATGTTATGTGAAGTTGCTTGATGACAAAGAAAAGGGAGAAAAATCAAAATTTGTAGAAAATTAGGATGTAAAAACATTGTTAATGGTTGTTCAAATTGATCGAAAAATTTGACTCAAATGTTTGGTATGTGGATACAAGTTGCAACAACCACATGTGTGGAAGTCAGTCTTCCTTGTCATATTTAAATGAAGATTTTATTCTAAAGTAAGCTTTGGTGATAGTTCTACTATGAATGTCAATGGAAAAAGGTGATGTTAAGATTAAGACCAATAATGGTTTTGTTGAAACAATCTCCAATGTTTTATATGTCCCTGATGTGAAAAATAATTCATTAAGTGCTAGAAGATTATGATATATTATTAAGAAAAAGGTTATGTTATTATTTACTAAATTATAAAAGGTGTACTAAATGTCATTCAATTAAGATATATTAAGAATTTTTAAAACTTAAATTATATTAATTATATTATATTCATTGCTTGAATTTTAAAGTTTAAAATTACTAAATAATATATAATTAATTAAATTACAATTAAATATTTCTAATTTTAAAATATAATAACAAATCTATATATCACATGAATTATAATATTAGTATATGTAGAGAGAAATGATCAAGTTGCTCAAAAGTAACTTTAATAGAGTTAACCTTCATCTTTACGATTTGATTTTTTGAATCTAATGATTGCAATGAATAATTAATCTTAAGCATTAGATTTTAAGAAAATCAGCGGTGAAGATGAAGAATAAGTCTCTTAGAGTTAACTAATCCTTCTCACTCTGTATATATAATGAAATTTGAACAAATGTTGTCATTGATTGAAACTTCAATTCTATGATAGATTTTTTTTACAACAACTATATTTAATGAATGATTAAATTGCTTACACTAATGTTATTTATTATAAGAGTTTGGTAATTAAAAATTAATTTGTATATTTTTTAGACCAAGTAACATGTTATTTATTATATAATTTTCATAATTAAATTTTAATTTTGATATTAAGTAGTAACTTTAAATATTATATTATTATTTATAAATAATTTTTTTACATTACTTTAAAATATATTTCATGAACAATAAAATTTTAAAATAATGATTTTACAAATATATAGTTAAATTTAAATAATTCATAAATAATTATAGCTATTAATTATAATTAATATTAAATTATCATTTATGACTTTTAGTCATTGAAATAATATATTCCATTTTATATACAAGCCCAAGCAAGATGTTGCGAGAGTAAGAATTTTGGTCCAATGTCATTTCAATTATTTACTTGTCTCCCTCTTATATATTTAAGTCTAATCGGCAAGTAGCTTGATCCCTTTATTTTGATATCCATTAATTTGTTTGATTTTAATTACATAATAATATTTTTCATTAAGACATTTGATTTCAAAGTAGAAGGGACAAAAGTAAAAGAAAATTTATAGTGAATGATTGTGTTTATAGATAGAGACGAATCCAAAAATCTAATAAAGGGGTAATTTTTATTTTCTTCTTTTTATTTTTTGGTAAGTAAATAAATTTAGTGGGAGGGAATAGTGTTTTACTACAAGGAATGGAGTAGGGTTTGAACTTGTGACCTGTCAAATGTGAGACCTTGTCTGGCTACTTGACAACTTCTTAGGTTTTTTTCTTCCTTTATAATTATTTTTCTTTGATAAAGATACAAGTATATTTTATAATAAACAATCATATTCAGATAGAAAAATAGGACTATTATGAACTCAAACTTAAACTCACCTATTAAGCTAAAACATTTCTACCCATTAATATGTTTAATGGTTCTTCATAATTATTTAAATATCTAACTTCTAAAAGTAATTATTTAACAATTATATATTTATTTTTTTTCTCTTTCTCTCTATTTAATTGATGTCTACAAAGGGACACCAAATTTAATGCATGTTCTCTTGTACTATATTATAAAACACATTTTCTTGTATTGACTTGTAACTAAAATATGTTGTTTTGTCTCCTTGTTATATAGGTATGAAAGATTCAAATTTAATGTCAAATTCTCTTCAAGAAGGAGGGGATGATAGAGGACTATCTAAGGAGAACATTGAAGAAAAATATTAAGAAAAGAGGCTTGGAGGAATATTTGGATCTTGTTGGGCCTAAATCCAAACCCATGAAGATGACTTGGATGTGCAAGTAGTGGAGTGGGCTTGGAGGTGCATGAAGTAGAATGGGTCTTCTTAAGGCCCAACGTAGGAGCATGAGAATGAAAAACATGAAATGCCTCTTTGATTGTGTAACGTTGCTTTGTTTTTATATTAGTGATCATTTTTAGGCCTCTTCTATGGATTTGGGCCTTTGGCCCTAATTAGTTTAGTTGTTAGCTTGTAGTTCAAAAGCTTGTACCATAAGTTATTATGTAATTTTGACATTTATTTTTCAGTATTAAGAATATAATTCTCTTGAGAGTTTGTAAGTTCTCTCTTAATTCTCATTAAGAACTATATTTTTTATAAAAAGAAAACTTTGTCTATGGTGGATCCTCAAAGACTTATCAATTTCTTAAGAAATTATGGTGTCTCCTCCATTTCAAGAATCTTCTTCCACTTTCTATAGTTTTTCTTCTCCAAGTATATTTTTCAAAACTTCAGAAATAATTGAATTTTCGCATTTTCTTATATGAAAAGTGCATTAAGTGGTATCAAGAGCTAGAATCCGAAGTTGTAGTATGGAATCTACGGTTAGATCTAAAATTTCATTGAATTTTTGTTCATTTCTTCTTATGAAAGTTGCATCAACTTCTCCTTTTGCTTGGTTTGTCAAGTTTTGTTCAAGCTTGCTTAAATCATTTTCTTTTTTATGTTAAAGGGTTGATATTGTGTAAATCTTGTGAAAAAAAGTGTAAATTTATGCTAGATCTACAAACATATGGCATAAATCTAACTAGCTTGTTGGAGATGCTACTTCTTGTAACAACTATTTTTTCATTACTCAAAAATACATATACATAAAAGCTACTTAGTTCTATTGAGTAAAAGTTTCTAAGTTACATTTACGACGACTATTTTTTTCATTACACAAAATATCCCAAAACATAACAGTCACTTGTTCATATTACATAAAATTTTATATAATACATTTTTGGTAACATAAAAGAAAGATTAGACATTGTCTCCCAGATCTTTCGAAGGATCCTCTTCCTTCGATATGTCAATGTTGGGAGCAGGTTTGACTATTCTAAACTAGCATGACTAGTGGAAGAGTTACGTGGTCGTCTCCTTCTAGGTTGAGAGGGGAAACCAGGAGGTGATACTGATACTCTCAGAGGTTCCACCTAAGTTAAAATGATCGGAAGATTGATTTTCCCATAGGAAGTGGGAGATAAGGGAGCTGCATGAAAGAAGGTGAAACGCACATATCCAGTATATGTATATAATTGATATAGTGGGTCTCTAGACCATCGCCCACATAAGGGAGTAACCGACAAATGGAAAAGTGGATGGAATTTCTCAGACATCGTTTCCTGAAATGGTTAGTGTAGGAGTGAATCTTCGATTCTTAAGTTTAATTATATAGTATTGGGGTACTAGATTAATCACATACAAAACATACACATATGCAAATACATCTATTTCACCTCATCGTATCCTAAATAAATTTCTATCGACTATAGGGATCCCTTGTTGCCTCATTTACTCCTTTTCACCAGAGGACTTATGCAATCGTGTTAGCAATTCCATAGGTTGCAACATTTTTGGGTGACAGTCAAGAGTACATATATCAAGCTGGTACATGGCTTAGATACTTTCTACTAACTTTGGTAATGCTTTGCTTTGTCGAGGTTACCAAGCCGGCATTGTGACTCCTAAACTCTGGCAGTTCACAAACTTGGTGCCTAAACACCCCCAAAGACTTCCATAGCCTGCATACATTCCTCAGGTACCTTATGTAGTCAACCCATTGCAATTTTTCATTCTTTAATTCCACTCTCGATCTATCTATCCAACCTTACTTTAGTTGATCAAGTCTTTTAGGTACCAGATTCCCTGGAATCTTCTAATCTGAAGATTCTTGCTTGGGCATCATTAATTCTGTCTCTGGCCTGAGGGGGATCTCTTTCATTTATGAAGACTTATCGATCTATTTACCTCTTGATTTTATGTAATGATAAATATGTGTTATTTAGTTTGGTTAGTATCAAAGAAGATTCATCAAAATATTAGCAACACATATATGTAAGAGGCTGACATCACACAGATGTTTTCTTATCAACCATAAATTGACATGGTTTCCTTTCAAAGAACTTTCAATCCTTTGAGATTTACAATTAAGTATGTAATTATTAGGGTAGTTAAAAAGTTTGACAAAGTTCTAACTAAGAAAATAGGAAATGATGAGTACAACTAACTATAGGGGTATTTTGGTCATTTTCTATCCTAGGAATTTTTTATATTCTTTGATCTTCCTTTTATGGTGAATTTTCATCTCTATAGTAATTGTAAATGAGAGAATATATTTATCTTTACAAAAATTCGAAAATATATCCTATATTATATTTTTTAGGGTATTTTGGAAATTTTCTTCAAAATATTATTTTGATCCCATTTATAGTGGATTTCTTTTATATAAAATATTCATAATTAAGATATTAATTATTTACCATTACTTGATTATTTTCTAGACCAAAAATTTCATTTTTTGTAACAAAATTAAATAATTCTAAAACTAAGGGCAAAATGGTCATTTCAAAAATAAATTTTATTTTCAATGATTTTCTGGACAAATAAAATTTTTAAAGGTCTTAGGCAATGTAATAAAGGGTTCTAAAAAGAGTTATTAAAATTTTTCTTCTGAATTGGGTCAAAAATAAATTTTTATTCAAGTAGGGGTATTTTGGGTATTTT